>CM067510.1:16568036-16578036 GCA_034509495.1 Acestrorhynchus altus | reverse complement strand
ATTCAGCAACCATAATATGGTCAGTTGTTTCTATCATATGTAACATGCCACCACATCAAAACACCCTGCATGGTTTGAAGAATCATTTCTCTCTTGTAGCAAGTCCACCAAAATATTGCAGCACACAGTTGTCCAACACTGGAAAAAAGAAGTCCCTCAGAGGACAAGAACAGGAAATCAGATGAAAAAGGAAAAAGGCACTCTCTGAGTGATTTGGCACGAGTTAGCTGCACCAGCGCTGCTGGCACTGAGTTAATAAGCGTTGTGTGGGCCTGGGGAGAGAACCATGACTGATTCCAGCAGAAGTCCCAGTCCGATGCAGCCCTCCAGATGAGTTCTCCACAGCCCAAACACCAGAGACCACTCCACATCCTCCACTGGAGCTGCCACACCTGTTGTTTTTGGGCACCTTGGAAAAAAATGGGGAAAACGGTTAACAGGATGAAAGATTACATGTAGGAAGGATTGAGGACTGGTGTTTGAAAACAGCTGAAGGTTTACGTGAAATCTTTTTTTCCTCTTGTCAGTGTCATGCAGTGAGTCTCCATTTGTTCACCAGTTGTTCTTAACACTCATGATTAATGGACCAATAGAAATGTTCCAGTATGATATAGCATTTACAGTATCCATATATATAGACATTATGGTATGCTTTAATTGATTAACAGTCAATAAATTACTGGGCTGGAGTTTAGAGTGGCATTGCAGTAGGTGA
The DNA here is from genome assembly GCA_034509495.1 of Acestrorhynchus altus. Lineage (NCBI taxonomy): Eukaryota > Metazoa > Chordata > Actinopteri > Characiformes > Acestrorhynchidae > Acestrorhynchus > Acestrorhynchus altus. The sequence goes on along the minus strand of CM067510.1, from coordinate 16,577,321 downwards.
GTAGGTGAGTGAAGGTGAGCCACTACCACCCCCACCCTTACTCTCCTGCAGATGAGGTGATCCTTGGAGAAGAATGGAGGAGATGTGGTGAAGGTGAAGTGAGAAGCAAGAGAGACCCTAAAGAGGGTCCAATATTATATATTTGAAGGTGCATGTATGAAAGATACACCTCTGAGTATGGAACAGTACTTACAGCATACATTTTCTCAAGTGTGTATGCTTTTCCTTTGTTTTAATTTCATGTTTTAATTTTTTGCATTTTAATTAGTTGTGAATATTCTTGCTGAAGGCATTCTGAGGTGCTAGAGCTCAGGATGTTTTAAGCTGTATCATCTATGTTTTTCATTTTTCTGGGTTTATTTAAAGTGCTATGGATTGCCACTGGGTATGAAAGGTGCAATACAAATAAACTTCCCTTTGCTTTCAAAGATTGTAATATGCTTCGACAGTTAAGCCTGTAATATAAATCTTTAAAACAATTCTGTTTTAACTGTTTTAACAGTCTGAAGATTGCAGAAAAAGACACGTAGAGAACAGAAAAAATAGACACCAGAATTTTTTCCATAATTGTTTCCGTTGTTTAACTGGACACAGTCAAAAAACACAGATACCATGTAAGTACTTTCATAATGACCCACAAGGGTACAAAACTGGACTTTTGGTACCTAATAGTATCTTAAATTTTAGAACCCTGGGCTGATTTTGCAATCTGCTTTCATATAATGTTTAATGTATTTATAGGAGACAGTCACACATGCCAGATATTGTTGTTTTCAGCAAATTTTACACTACGCAAATTTGTCTTAATTTGAGATGTTATTAGTGACCGTGAATTTTACCATGTTTTGATCAAAGGTTTATTCACACCTACATTTTATTTAAGGACTAAAAATACTTTATATCTCAGAAATCCTGTTAAGACTGAAAGTGTTATTGAGATGAAAATGCAAGAAATCTAATATTTGTATGTATAAGTCTCACAATTATATTTATAATAATAATTAGTAATAATTAATATTATATATATAGCAAACATCCCATCAATGATGTCAGCAGCCCCTCCCTGTCTCTCAGATAAGTCAGAGTCTGCATGCAGGTTAAGTATGTGTATGCATGTATGACTGCTATGGCATTTAAACTGGGATTTAATTTGGTTGGAAATGAGTGAATTTTAGCAGTTTTTTGAGCTTGATTACTCACTGATAGTTCAACACAATGGTAAGTTAGTCAGAGTATGTCTTGTAGTATGTTGTTCACCTTAATGTAATATGTAGCTCCTCCCTTTCCATTTGACATTGCTTTGCGGGACAATAATGGCCACTGAATATGGTCCAAGGGATGTGAGTTTGAATCCTTATCTACGCTGCTTTGCCCTCAGCAGCTGAAAGAGTCTCTTTACCTGTGCTCTCTCCCCTCATCTATGTAAATACAACGTTGGCAAGCACAGATGTATGTAAACTAATGTGTTGGATGTGGGGCCATGGTACTCTCCTCTAAGTGTGTCAGCTGCCTGGTGATGCTGCAAATATTCAGTTGACTTTGCAAGTATCACAAATAGTGTTCATTGTGGATTTCTGAGTATATCTAACTTTAATATTCTAATCTATACTACATATTCACGTCATTTGAACATATATAGTCATGTTAATGAGACACACCCAGAGGCTTGGAGAAGTAGATTTAGAGTAACTGCTCTTCCCTGTGGCAGACCAAGATTCAATTCCCTAACCAGGCAAACACAGTACACCAATAAGAGTCCTTGGGCAAGACAACTGATTCAACATTATCATACGGGTGTAACATGATTCACTCCGAATAAGGGCTTCAGACAATGATCATAAATTTAAATATAATAGCCCAAAAATGAATGCAATTTGATACTGTATGGAGGTCAATTCCATGCATTTTACACCATATAGAGTATTTGAAGCCAGCCATAAAAAGAAGGGAAAAAAAACATCAGTCCAATCACCAGTGTCATTTTAAAACACTTAAACCTTGTATTTTTCCCTTTCAAAGATTTCCTAGGAGAGGGGATCCTAGGATTTAATGAAGGAAAGTAGCTTACAGCCTTCAGTCCTTCAGCACCCTGCACAGTTTAGTGTTTCCCCTGCGCTAACACATCTGATTCAACACATCAGCTAATTACCCAGCTCTTCCTGAGGTGGATCAGGTTCTGTGTAGTGGGGAAAACACAGACCTGAAGTACAACTTGTATGTGTTAACTCCCCAGGCCTGGCTGTGAGGAGGGCTGGCTTAGGGACAGAGGAACTGCTGCCATACTAGTCATTACCACTGGTTGGGTTCATTTTGAGGCTTGCTTTTAGAATGTGTATTTTTATTTTCTTAAACAAAAGATTTAATGACTGCTAAGTATTCATTTACCATTTTACTTGAGGCTCTGTTTTGACTGTTTTTGACCACCATAAATTCCCTTCCCTTCTCACCTAAAATCCTGGAACAACATCTGAACCAAGGTTAGTGTTTTTGTCACATTGTATAGTTTTGGTCCAGTTAGGTCTGGTTTCATGCTGCAGTTTAGCACATACTAAATAATTTTGCTATGTCCTGTCATCATCATTAACATGGACTGATGTTTAGAATGATCAAATGTGCACTGCATTCAAACTGGACCATGGTTCAATTGATCTGGACCAAGACCCCCTCTTTAGGTCATACCAAATTTTGGTGTGGACCAAGATTTGTGTCACCATTGGTTTGTACCAAACAAGGTAATTATGAAAATACACAAAAGATTAAAGAAACCTTCATTTACATTATATAAAAATATGAAAGACCCTCAGTTACATTGAATCAATTCCATTGATTGAATCAATTCCATTCCGTTCTGGTCACTTTCAAGGCTGCTGGATGACTAGCTGTTTTGACTTCATTTTGACATTCATTTTTGCTGCAGTTACAAATTTACCATGACCAATAACAGTTGGCAATACTCCCTAGCCCTGATTACAAATGAGCCAATTAGAGGAAAACATTTTTTTTTCTTAAACAAAGGCAACAGCAACAATGACTTCAAAGAAAGTATGTGATCATCTACCCCTTCTTTTTTAAATGAGGCTGTATTTGGACCATTTTTCACCACCATAAATTGCCTTATTGTTCGAAATCTTCCAGAAGGGGAAGGAGAAATGTGTGTGTTAGTCAGCAAACTGCGGCAGCGGCTGCATCTTGAACACCAGTGAGGGACACATTCATTGGCCTCTCACTGAGCCTTGCCTCATCAGCTCCTGCCCACAGATGGTGCCATCGCCATCACTGCTAATATGCAGCTCCAACTCTGCCTGGCACGGACAGCTCACAGTTCACAATTAGAGCTGTTTGGGAGAGAAAATGGGTCATATGAAAAAGAGGGAATCTGTCATCACTGTCAGAACAAAACTTCAAAAACTCAATTACTAACTAAAGGATAGACAACAAATATATAGGTAAAATATATAAGTATGTAATTTATAAGTAAAATATAAGTAGGCAAAAGTAGTCAATTTATACTACATATGATTTGTTTAAACACACATTTGATAAGTTAAATTTCTGGTTCTTTGTATTCTAATCTCAAAACTGAATGCAAACCTACAATTTTCTGAAGTCTACAAGATGTGCTAACTTTTATTTAAATTTCAATATTGACAATTTTAGTTTTGTCAATATTTATATAAATTAATGTCATTACATTTTGACATACAAAAACTGATTCTCATTTTGTCAAAAAGTGAAAATACAAGGATTTTGCAAGGTGATATTTTGTTAAAGTGAATTTATGAAATAATACAATTTTGGAAAGAGGAACATGTCTGAAGCCAAATCTCCTAATGTAATTTACTACACAATTCCATCTCTTTTCTGTTCACATATCCAATCTCTTCTCTTTCAACACAGTTGTCCATATTTTCTGGCTCCATTTCTCAGAGGGATACTGGCTTCCTACCACAAGCAGAAATCACCTCCAGCCCAAAAGTCCTTTGACTTCCACTCCTTTTACAGTCTCCTCCCAACCATTATATGCTGAAAACTAGCAAATATACTTTTATGAAATGCAATATATTCACACACTAAAAAACAGAGGTGTGAGGTAAGTACAGTTTTGTACTCAGGGGTATATCTTATCTAAATGTCCCCTCAAAGGTTTGACTTCTGGTACATAATAGTACTTAACTAACTAGAAAAGAGAGTCCTAGGAGAGGATCCATATGTCCATTCACATCATTGATAACATGAGCTTTCTTTTATGTTTGATAAATAAACAGTAAGGAACAGATTAATATAAATTATATAAAATTACATAGAATAAATTGAACATACAGAAAACTGAAACAAAATTCCTTTTTTTCTTGCATTACATTCCATAAAGAATTAAGTTTACAATATACACATATTTGCTCTGGAAGATAAAGATCATTTGGCTCATTATAGTACTCAATATGTGCAAAATTGTATGAATATTTCATGTCAAATGGATCAACACAAACAGTCCAGAGTGTCTGGGAATAATTATCTTCATGATAAAATCCTTAAAAGTTTTTTTTTTTCTTTCTAAAGTTTTTATTTAGGATGTGCAAGATGTTGTTTCAGCAATGAAGATACACTTAAATGCCCTGGTTGGGCCTGTCATACGACAGTGGAGAGGGTATGTAATTAGTAAACTGGAGAACGTATGATAAATTGTCAATAGCTGACCTTATAGTCACGGTTTACCAGAGGTTTTGCTCTGGAGGTTGGAGTTTGATTTATGAGCTAGCAGCACTATTCACAGCACTTTGATGGAGTGGAGACATGCCTGTGCTTTTGAGTACACATCTACTGACCTTTACATCTGCCGCTGATAAATGCACCTCCTCACAACACCAAAAGAGCTCGGCCAGTGCCATGCAAGTTTTCGCGCCTGCGCAAGCTGCCCTTTTTAGCAACCCAGATCTTTGCATATTCATCAGCATGACAGCGATCCAATCAGCCCCTGCGTAGCTCCCATTTTAGCCACACTGAGGGAGAACTCTGCCGGCTTTTAATTGTCTTTTTGCTCTCGCCTGAATTGGAGACGACATTTTCATCAATAGCATGATCAATTTAAAATGAACAAATTGTTCTACTCAATTGAAAAGATGCAAAGTGTTGCCTCTTAGAACCTAATTAATAATACTGTTTTGACCCACATTGGCTTTGGTACGTGCATTGCAAGGGAGCCTGTATTAATACAGAATGCTGTTGGAGCAGTTTACAGTAAATTAAACTATTAGATAATAGGGTGACGGACGGATGGACGGATGATATTTTGGGTTTCCAAAAAGATGATACATGCATATTCACCATGACCACCATGACACCAGTAAAACAAGACATCCCAAATTACCAATCTCTGTAATGCAGTTTTTACTAGCTCAAACTGGCAGCTATTCTTTATATTGTGTCCAAATTGCCTAATGAGTGGACCAGTAGAAAAGGTTTTAAATAAAACATTTTTATATTATACTGAAGTTAAGATGTTTTTCCTTTCTTACTGTTTTGGGGAAACAAGGTTTTTGTGTGTTTAATTGATTTGATTATTGATTATTTTTGAAACTCTTTTTGTTCTATCCAACTACAGCTGATTTGTCTTTAGGCATTTTGGTCTGTGGTCAATCAGCATATTGATACAGGTATGTACGGATCATAGGTAAGGTTTAAAGTTGCACCTGTGTTTACAGCTGTAAAAATCAGTAGACACAGTGTACAGAAGTTCACTGTAGACATTTTGGATAATTTCCCCCAAAAACATCTCCTTAACATGTTCTGGAAAAGCTATTGCATAAGTATTGGCACCTCACACAACAATACATATGAATATTTCAGCACATTTAAATGATATTATGGGATTGAGGAATTCACAGCAATGCAAAGCTGCATTCTTGTATTAAAAAACTTTTACTTTGTCACATCGATTAATTTAGACACTCTAAAATACGATACTGCATTTTTCACTGTGTTTCACAAGCATGAAGGTTGACCTAGAATTACTCCAGCTTCCATCCGCCACTGTTGTGCTCCATTGTTATTACAGTCAGCGTTGTATACAGCAAGTCCAATCTAGATAATGCAATAGGATTCAGCCACACATTAATTAGCTGAGCGCGACCCAAGAGAGCTCGACTAGATATGCTATTACTGTGGAAAACACAGGAACACTGAAACACAAATTATACAATGCTTGATAAATTAACTAATGCCTCCCTGATTAAATGCCTCAAATGCAATCTATCTTTTTTTATTTCTCTCAAAATTACCAATTTGTCAGAACAACTGAACCAATATGTTTTTTTTTTCCTCTTTCTTCGTTCTCTTTCTTTGCCAAACTCAACCTTACATCCAATTGCATCTGACAATAATACTCACTTTCCTATAGAGGCCTGCATTCATTTTTAATAACAAGCAGGTTTTATTGCTGGGAGTTTAGTGTATCAGACAAACATGCTGTGGAAACCAGGTGCTGCACAATTTGCACTTCCAGAGGCACTAAAATGTAAGCGCATTAAAACGCAGTTACCCCTGTCATTTGCATTTTATTGAGTTGTTTATCTAATTAGCAGTTTATTGAGTAATGTTTATTCATCAAAGTTGTTGTAATGCGATAAACAAATTTGTATCAGTGCATGTGCATATAGATATGTTGTTAATCAGACACCTTTTAATGAACACATTCATTCACCCACCTTTGTGCCTAATAGGCCTTGCTGGAGGATGTTTGTGGTCCTTAAATAAAGTGGGGTGTTAATTTTCAAAGTTCAGCTCAGATAACAGATATATACGCATCCAGCCTGATTAACAACACGCTGGATTTACTTTTCCACACGTTTTCAGAGATGATCATTTTGCATGTGGTAATCATACGATGCTGTGGCTGAATTTTTAATCTGCACCTCCGGCATGGATTAATTAAACAGCCCAATGCTGACACTACATCTGTCCTCCACATAGCTAAATGAAGTGTGACTTTACATATCAGGGTGCGAACCCTTTCAATTTCTCCCTCTCTTTATTATTTCCGTATTTCTTCCCCTCCCAAAACTCCCCTCATTCTAAAGTGAGCCAGCTTGCTGAAACAGCAGCCAAGGGTGATATGGGACATGAATTTGTGTGCATGTGTGTGTGTGCGTGTGTGTGTGTGTGTGTGTGTGTGTGTGTGTGTGTGTGTGTGTGTATGTGTGTGTCTCTGTGTGTATGTGAGTGTGTGTGCATGCGCAATCTCGGGCGTGCACGTGTGGCTTCACACGGTGCCAGTTGCACATTGGAGATGTGAAAATTTACTGCAAATGAGACAACAGCAGTAAATTTGCTGTTATTGGGATTACTGTCAGTGTACATTACCTCTCCACCTGTAAACATTCTGCCCAAGATGCTGTTGACAGGCCTTGATTATTATTTGTCAGATTGCACTATTAAGCCATTAACATGTCACCTCATGTTTGAGACAATGCTGGGGTTCAGCACTGCATAATCACCCAGCCCAAGATTCGCTCTGAGCATACAGAGATGCAGAGGCACAGAGAACAGGAATGAGGAGGGCTGCTGGAAACACTGAAGCAGAGCAGGTTTGAAACACTGTCAGCAGATAACGAAGCCCTTTAAAATGAAGACGATGCTTATTATTCTAAAACCAACATTATGTTAATTGCTTGAAGTGTACAAATGAAGTAAATGTAAAATGAAGTTTGTGACAGCTGCAGTATGGTAGCTTAAACATAGCTTTTCCGTAACTACTGGAAATGTTTCAGTAAATGTATGAATTAAAAATGTATAATAAAATGGTATGAATGTTATATACTAGTGCATCTCAAATAATAGAATTCAGGGAAGGTTTTTTTGGGTACGAGTTCATTCAAAAAAAGTAAATGTTATATTTTGTATTTATTATATGGGCACATTTGTTTTGTTTAGTGTGGATTTTAGATCATGGATATCAGAAATAGTTAAATCTCAAATGATTAGAGTATTTCATTTTGAGTTTTAATAAACTGATCAAACATTAAAATAAAAAAGGCTTGAAATGTCACTTTAAATTTTATTCATTTGTGAATTAAATAATGCACACAATCTTTTTTTCCACAATGTCCTATTTTTAAGATGCACAAAGAACTATTGGAGTGAAGAACTGACTTGGGTTATATAGCTATTCGAGTAGTGAGTTTGGTTATATTATTTTTGTATGAATTTGGTTATATAGCAGTTTGACTGAGTAATTAAGTGTGGTTATGCAGCTACATGACTGAGGAATTCAGTTTGGTTACATAGCCGTTTAACTAAAGAATTGTATTTGGTTCTATATTACTGTAGGACTGAGGAATTAAGTTTGGTTATATAGCTATTTGACTGGCCTACAGGGAGCATCTCTATTGGTATTTTTACAAAGAATAACTGCCATATTCACATTATATCAAAATATACTTGGATGATCCCAAAGAAAGACCATGAACCTGTTAAATGTTGGCTTTTATTAAAAAAAAATCCAATTGAAAATCCAGTTGAATCTTACTCTCTAACTGGGACATTCACAGGGCACTGGTTGAAGATCTGGTGGGATGACATGCCTCAAGCTGCCCACTTAGACATTCAGCCGGATTCCCCACAATCCTTTGCAAATGTGTTTGGCATCCTGGCTTTGGGTCTGGCCTCCATTGCTCTGCCTTGTCCAGCAGCTTCCCCGGAATAAACCCAGCTCTTAATAAACACTCCCAACACCTACCATCCTGCCAACCTCTATCTCTCTCTCCTGCTTTATAGATTTCCCATTTTTCTTTCTCTTTCTCTCTCTTTTCTCACTCTCTCTCTTTTCTACTTCTTTTAGTGTTCAATTCTCTCTCTCTCTCTCTCTCTCTCTCTCTCTCTCTCTCTCTCTCTCTCNCTCTCTCTCTCTCTCTCTCTCTCTCTCTCTCTCTCTCTCTCTCTCTCTCTCTCTCTGTTATTGTTTATTGTTTACTAATCTTTTGTTTGAAAACCATTTCCCCTATGTAATTTTATATTTCTTTCACTGTTTCTTACTCTTTAGTTCCACTTTATTTTTTCTCATTCTATTCATTTTCTTATCCTTTCCCCAATTGTGTTTTCTCTGTCATTCTTTCTTTCTCTCTTTGCGCCATTATTTTTTTGTTGTTCTCGTGTCTATTTATTCTTGTCTATCACTTTTGACTCTTTTTTCTACTTTTAATGTTCGTGATTCTCTCTCTCTCTCTCTCTCTCTCTCTCTCTCTCTCTCTCTCTCTTTATATATATATATATATATATATATATATATATATA
>CM067510.1:16524502-16565162 GCA_034509495.1 Acestrorhynchus altus | reverse complement strand
ATCCATATCTCATACAAATTCATGCTGAATTCATGCTGTGACAGCAAGTGTATTTTAACTGGATGCATTGATGTGGCCTAGTAGAAGTAGATTCTAGTACGTCTCCATGGTGTGTGTGTGTGTGTGTGTGTGTGTGTGTGTGTGTGTGTGTGTGTGTGTGTGTGTGTGTGTGTTTGTGCTTTAGTTCAGCGCAGTATATGATGCAGTTCCCCAGCTGAGCACTCAATGACAGGTGAAGGCAGTCAAACACAGCATGTCACTGCCGTCCCCAGGCTCTACATACCTGTCAAGGTAAGTTTTACATCAGGGTCTCTGAAAGTTGAATGCTTCCCCCCACACGCATTCTCACCCACCTTCCTTATCTTGTCTTCATTCTCCCCATGTTTCTCACTTCACCAATAAATAAATAACAGATACAGATATATTTAGACAGATAAACAGATGGAAAGTTTATTAACTCTTAGCAGCTGAGTTATTCATTTCATTTTGCTCCATTATTCATGTGTAGTTCCATACATGTTACACATTTCAATAAATAGTTTATTTTGAATTGCATCTAAATTCAATTAGCGTTTCTTTGTTTTCTACATGAACAGTTTAAAAAAATATTATAAGATGCTTCATGTTTCTGGAAATCAAGACTCAATACAAAAATACAATTATAATTTAACTATGAACTGTAATATAACAACTTTTTCTACTTACCGGAATTTGCACATATGTGACTAAGGCCAGAAACCTTCTCAACACCAGACGCCAATGCAATTGTTAATGCCTGGCCAATACTCTGCCAAAGCATGATCCTGCTGCACAAACTCAACTTACAATACTATGGCAGGTAAAATACTTAATATTCGGTCAAATTAAACTGGTCTGCCATGACTGAGAAAAAATACTCTAGTGGTACAAGACATTTTTACATTACATAATGTATTCACTGTAACAAATGTTTCTATACAACTACATGCAACATCCAGTCTGTATTCCTCAAATCATCTGCATTTGCATGTTTGTGTGAAGTATATACAACATTGAGAATTCGTTCACCATGTACTAAATATAGTGCAATGCATGTGCACCTCTTGTGCAACTCCTAGGGTGCACTTTCCTGCACATGTACAAATGTTTCTTATATTATGTTTTCTTACTTTATGAAAGTATATTATCCCCAGTTTTGACCATTCTTTCAACAATGTCATGGTCAGATTGTTTTAACAATGAAAATAAAGAAGACCCACTTCGCACTCTCCTACTCTCATAACAACATCTGTTTACCTTCAACAAAATGAGCCAATCAACTTGCTGCTTTCCCCCATGATTACAGGTCTTTAAAACTCTGATCACAGAACTGGCCATGTTACATAGTCACTAATAAAGTGTATTACATATTCTACACATACATAGAATATATATATATATATATATATAAAAGCACATATTCTGAATTATAAATTACACCCCATAACTTTTAAAAACCTTGTGATTTTTATGGATTTTAATGGCTATATATCAGATGTTCATAGGGGATATGAAACACATATCAAAATGTTGTTACCCCATCATTTTAACTTAGAATTTGTCTCCATTATTTGAAATTTTCTCCCTTATTTGAAATTTTCTCCCTTATTTTGCCTTACATGAAAGATGACTTTACGATTTATCTTATCCTGAATAAATGTATATATTAATTATATAAGTATTTAAGGCTACATTCTAACCAAGCAGGCCTAACCAAACTGTCTGATGCTGTAGCAGGACTTTGGGTCAGATCAGTGGACTATTCTGAGATCTGTTTCTGGTCTTTTAGCTCTTTGGTGTTCATCTTGTCATGGGATGCCTCTCCACACCCCTGTAGTGAATATGTCCTGTGTGTACATCCATGATCAGGATGCGTTTCCATCACGCTGTGGAGTGCGATGCAGCTCAGCACCACTGCCCACTCTCATCTGCTCGGTGCTAATTAACCGGCCACTGCCACTGTGATCTCACCCCAACACACACCGGTGCGAGACCCCACTGCTCGATGTGGAAATGTCTTTTAAAAAGAACCAGCAAAGAAAAGAGAGCAAGAGAGGAATAAAACAATTATCATAAGTATATTGGTAAATAATAAGCATGATTCAAAGGAGCACAGTGATCACAAGATTTATGTAAGGAAGCCAATAAGACCTTATAAGAGGAAATTTTTGGGTACTTATATTGATATAGAACTGTTTGAATTCTTTAATGGTTCTTTACCTTGTATATCATTATACATCACCACTGGCAGTTTTTCTTTACATAAAAAAAAGAAAAGAAAAAAAATAGAAGAAGAACCACTTTGGGTCTCTTAAGAACAACATTTTCAAAAGAGATTGAGTATGTAGAACATTTTCAAACCTTCAGACAATGTACATGTTTTATTCAAACATAATGTGGCATATTATGTATTATATACATATCTTACACTTTACAATTGCTCATCTCATTTACATTGGGATTAAATAATTATATAATTAAATAATAATTCATTTAAAGTTTTTTTTCTTTTTTTTTGTTGTTGTTTTTTTTTTTTTTTCTACAGATCTGCTATGGGATCAGTAAGGACATTATTAAGCATCACTAAATATTTGAGAAGCAACAATCAATTGCTCACAACATACTCTCTACGTATAACTAACAATAGGAACAATAACAAACCTACACTATGTAGACAAAAGTACTGGGACACATGCTCATTCATTGTTCATTCAGGGTACTGGCAGCTGTTTCTTGGCTGTTGTATGTCTTGGTGTGTCGTACTGTAAGTGCGTTTGTGAAAAGTGTCGATTGAAAGCTTTTCTTGGGTATCTTCAAAGGTGCTATATAAGTGTAACCTAATTCATTACTCAAACAGTTAGTAATATTTATTAATGCCATAAGTATAGTTCATTAGTGTACCTTTATTGTAAAGTGTCCCCAACAATTTATTTTTCTGCTGTAAAGTTGCAATAGAGATACAAGATTTTGCACCAGTGACAGTGACAATATGGGCCATTAAAAAACACAAAGCAAGGGATTTCACTATTATAATAACTGAGCAACACTTTAAAGTAAGACTACATTAGTTAACAGGATTTAAGACAGTAATAAACATTACTGTAGGTTTTACTAATTATTAGCTAATAATTATTTGACATTAGTAAAGACATTATTAACCATTACTAAATATTAAATTAATGAATACATACACATAATTACACAATAAATTACACTTGTGTAGTGCCTTTCAAGATACCCACACACTGGTGAAAACAGCAGCCAAAACCTCTGTTTGTAGAGGAAACAATGAATGAGCAGGTGTCCTAATACTTAGTGTAGGTAAGTTTTTTTTTCTTATTGTTAGGAATTCCTATTCACAATTGGCTGCTGTTTCTCAAATATTTAATTACTTAAATATTTAGTAATACTTAATAATGTATGTAATTATAAGTATTAATATGTAATGTAATAATACGTATTGTCAATTAATGATTTGTTGAGACATTACTAAACAATTCAGTAATGTTTATCACTGTGGAAAGTTAATGTAACTAATGTAATTAATGTAAGCTATGAGGAAAAACTCTAATACTGTTTAATATTGAATAATTAGTATTGTATAACGAGTGTGTACTGAATAATCAGTACTTACTATGTAATTTTTAGTAGATGCTGATTGGTGATGATTTGTAAAATAGGTAGTTATTGAATAATTACTACTTACAGAATACTCTGGAAGAAGGGCAGAAAAAATACTAAATAATTTCTAGTTACTTAATAAATACTAATTAATTATTAATAGATGCTGAATAAGTGTTATGTACTAGGTTATGGTTCAAAAGTTGACATGGTTTAAGTTTTCAAATAATTTTTTGCAACAATGTAAAAAATCAAATATCTGATATTTAGTTAGATTAAGAAGAATCCAATTAGCTAAGATATAATATTTGTCAGGAGTCAGGCCTGCTCTGTGGCTTCTGCAGTGCAGACCACTGCTGTACTCTGATTTACATAGGTAATTTTACCTTTGAGTAACTCGGGTCAGACCTCTGACCTCTGAGGCTTTAGCTGTCAGAGTCGGGGTGTGTTCCTCTCCCTCTGCCCTCTATGGCTCTGTCACACACTTCAAAAGCCAGAGACAGCGTCCTCCTCAGTAATCCTGTTGCTGTAAACACACACACACACACACACACACACACACAGACTCACAGAGCCAGTGACCTTCCTGGTATGTGACAGCAGTGCAATCCCAGGAGCAGAACTGGGATCTTTTGATATTTGGAAAAAGTGTCATGTTTTTCTATTCTTCTTAGTTTCTCTCTCTCTCTCTCTGTGTCTGTCTCTCTCACTCTCTCTCTCTCTGTCTGTCTGTCTATCTCTCTCTCTCTCTCTCTCTCTCTCTCTCCTTTTTTTTTTACTTTCTACACACTGAACTGTCATATTGTTTTTTTTTAGATTGAGGCCCAACACTTCTCGGGGTTGCCAGTTTCTTAGTTTTAGTGAAAAGCGAGGAGTGTCACCTGTTCAGCTGACAAGAACTTTTCTTCTTTCTTCTGCTGTTTTCTCTCTCTTTCTCTCTTTCCATCTCTGTCTCTCTCTAGCCCTCCTCTCTCTTAGCCAGAAACTGTGGTGGAGATCAACACTGCTGCGTCTGGAGAGGGTCCATGTCATTCAGAAGTTTCCCTCTGAAACAGCACCAGGCTCAGCGCCCAGGTTCTCCTCCAGCCCGTTTCTCCTGCATTTACAAGCTCTGGGCTCACACAGGTGAAGCGCTGGCTGCTGGAGCATTCAGCCGTACCTTTGTTTCTCACTGATTTAAACAAGCACTGGCTGACTCTCTCTCTCTCTCTCTCTCTTTCTCTCTCTCTCTCTCTCTCTCTCTCTCTCTGCCTGCTTTTCACTGCCTGATTTGAATGTTATCATTACATCTATGCAAAAACTACATGCCAATATTATAGTCTGTTGACCATCATCATACATATGTACTGCAAATCATCACTGTTACAGAGAAACCTTGTGTTTGTTTTTCTTTTTTTTTTGACATGCAGTGAATTGGGCAGCTGTAAATTGCTTTGGGCCAGAATTACATGAAGAATGAACCAATAGAAATGCTCCAAAATGATCCTCCTCCTATAAAGTTGAGGTTATGTATTTGTAATTTTGTAATTCACTCTGGGCAAGAGTGTGTGATAAAAGCCATAAATACATATTTTAACATAAATGTATTTTAGCATATTGTCAACAGAGACATATTGAATTATTTTTTGTAATATTGTATTAAATGCTGCTGTTTTATCTACTTTTTTCTCAGGCTTAGTGATAGTTCTAATACAACTCAGACTGAATAAACTTGTCCAGGTAATTTCAGATGCAAAGTCTTAAAAAAAACTCTTACATTAAATTACATTTATATCTTCTGCACACCCTGACCACTTCAGTATGTGTAAATTTAAACACATATTTTGTGGAAACTTATTTTGTAGAAAAGAAACCAATTAATTAAAATTATATTAAACAATTTAAAAATGAATTAACACAGTTAAACCTAACAAATAAATATACAAATGCTGAATATTTGCTAAATATGCTCAAAATATCTATCATCTATCTATATTGCATCTAATGAATTATTATTATTATTATTATTATTATTATTATTATTATTATTATTATTATTATTATTATTATTATTATTAGAAGAACGTTCCTGGGTGAAACTGCTTGTTCACTGAATTTTCTGAGTGCTCTCAAGGGGACGATGGTCTAATGCTGTCATGTACGGTTGTTCCAGCTTTAAGTACTGGGTGGGAGGTATAGGGCGCTCCGGCAGTGAGGATAGTGAGACTACAGAGAGAGAGAGAGAGAGAGAGAGAGAGAGAGAGAGAGAGAGAGAGAGAGAGAGAGAGAGAGAGAGAGAGGGGCATTAGTGCACTAGGGGTTTACTGATTTGCAAGATTTGTGTTCATGTACTATAGATGTTATGAGTAGCTTTAAAGTGAAGGTAGCACAATGAGGAAATCTGGAGTATGCTCAGCACATAACTGAAATCTATACAGCTCTTTTGTTATGCTGTTTTATGTTGTCAGATTATGACAGATTATTATATTATTCATGTCTGTGTGGTTTGAAAACATTTAAAAAGCAATAGTGGTTGTGCATGATGTCGTAGAAATCAGGCAAGCAGTCCTGGAGGAAGTGGAGGAAGGCTTGTGACGCTTATGAGAAACTGTACAGTGCTTGTGTTCAGTGTTCAGTTTGGAGCAAAACAGTTTCTCTGCCTGAAGGCAGCAGTAAACCAAGCTGGAGTCAACGGAGTGCTCGTGGGCCGATGCTGAAAGCGAGGGATCTTAACGCCACACTTAATCCCTTTTGATATTAAGCACTGATTCTGCTGTAATTTGGGGAATCCACCACAAAGGCCTGCCTAGCCTTTAAAACAGCTGGATCTAACAACCTTTTAAATGTGTAATTGAGAGGACACTCACTGCCGTCACTCTTTGTCACTTTTTTTTACTCTCTCTCTCCTTTTCTACGAATCTCTTTAGATTAAAAATGTCAAGCAGAGTCCCATCTCATACAGAAATCATGCTCTGCTCTCTCTCGCCTGCCTTTCTCTGGCATTAAAAGACAAAAAAGAGAACCTCTGTTTTTATGCCAAGGTTTGACAATAGCTAATATTCATTTTCTTCTTCTCTGTCGCTGCCATTCAGCTCCTGATGTTTGGATTAAACAGTGGAAATCTTGCCACACATGTTTTGTTCTGACAATGCAGGGGAATAAAACATTACAGCAGGAAAGTGAAAAGAAGGGATGAAAGAGCAGCAGTGAAAAAGAGAGAGGGAGAGAGGAAGGCGGTGATATAGACGGGAAGAAGGCAAGGAAACACTGGCTTTTCTTTGCTTTAAAGGTAGGTTGTACTGGACTTTTTATTGCATGTAAAGCAAAAGTCAGAGGATCTTTTCTTTTTTACTGAGGAATAAATATAATATACACATCTGCAGTGAGGGTCACATAATGTGTGTGTGTGTGTGTGTGTGTGTGTGTGTGTGTGTGTGTGTGGGTTTCAATAAAAATACAAATTCATTGATTTTCTATTGCAGTGGATTTTATGTTAAGGTAAGCTCTGAACACCCCAAAAAAGAGTTTAAAAATTGACTGAGACAACACTGGAAAAACCTGCACCTTGGAGAGGATGCAAACCTAATTAAAACTACCACCTGATTAGCTCCTGCTTGGCCAGATTATCTTCAGGCTTTACCCCTATTGTAACACAGAGTGCTGCTCAAGTGTAGTCACCTTTTCTATGTTCATACTGCAAAGCTGTGTTATGCTGTAGTGTGAGCACTGTAATATTCTGAGGGCAAAAAGTGAGATTTTCTCATCTGTGTTTTTGGTGCTACACAATGAGTGTACCCATTCACAACTGGCTGTAGTTTCCCCTTAGTTTTGTCCCATTGCCTTTGTCCAACATGCTGAGAGTAGACCGCATGCTGACGCTGACAGTGGCATCTCTGGCCTTAGAGCGCCACCAGCTGGCATGCAGTGGGACTTCACTGACCTTTTCCTTCTCACAGAAGGTTATGCACAGATTATTGACTCTATTTACTTTGCAAAATAACCAATATGTTTAAACCACTGGCTGTGGTAGTTTTGTGGAATGTGGTGGGTCAGGTTAGGGGTGCAGGGTGGTAAAAAAATGGGGAAAGAGCAATGTGGGGTTTGTTGGGGGGAATAATAGCCGTGGCACTGCAGGTTCTGTCGTCACCTCTCGTTTGAAACACTCAGGGTTTGGATGTCATGGTATCCATCATGTATCCATCATAATGCAACTTTAATAACGCAGTGCCTGGACTGCTGGTGCAGGAATCACAGCGGTTTGCTGGAGGCTAAAAGGCCCAAATGAGGAGCTAGTTGGTAAGCCCAGTTACAGAGGAGGGCATTGGCTATGCGTGAGCGTAAGTGCGCCAATCGATCGCAGCAGTAGGTTGATGGGCACATGTCGTTTTGATGGATATGACTGTATGGGCCGGGTTTGGGGGTGGGTGGGTGTGTGGGGGATGCTTTGGTGGTGGAGGTGGGGGGGTTGGGGGTGGGTAGTAAGGGTGGGAGTCCAGATTGGTTGACGGTGGACCTGAAAGCATGTCAGCTAAAAGCAGAGAGATGGTGAAAGTGGCAGCTGGGGCTAGGCCTCTGCAGGGGCGGCCGCCGCTGCCTTGATTTATTGTTCCATCTGCTCGGCGCAGTAAGGACACGTCCCCCCCCACACCCCCACCCACACACACATTTGGTTAAAATGAAAAGGACCTCAGAGAGCTGCACTGCACATTGCTGAAAATGGCAAACTTTTTTCACTTTTGTTTTTATCCAGTAAACAAGGTGGTGGTCTTTTGAAGTCAGTCAGTGTGTTTCTATGTGTAATAATACTGGACTAAAGACATGTGAAGAAGAAAAAAGGAAGTAGTTGATTTCATATTCAAAGCAGGATAGTAAAATGGTTTATTGCTGTTTTCTTTTTAAACAGAGTTGGAAATAACACACAAAACCTTGAGCCTTAAAACACAGGGTTTATAGCTAATTTCCCATGGAAATAGATGAAGGCTGGGAACTAAATTCCCTTCTTTCAGTTTAAGTCTCTGCACTGCCACCCGCTGACCCTTAGCCTTGACCTCTGCTTCCAGAACCTCACAAACACTTCCTGTAGTGGAACCAGGCTGAGAGAGTCATTCCTGTCCCCTCCTCTATCCTGCTCTCCTCCTCTCTTCTACTCATCTGTCACAGGATGTAGCCTTTGCCTTCTGAGTGTTTCCAGAATTTGGGAAAATCCGTTTTTCCTCTTGTGCCCAGTGACTTTTTCCCCAGATTTCATAGGAAGATTTCTCTAAATCTAGTTATAGATAGTAGACTGTTATATAAGATTATGCTATATTATTATTATTATTATTATTATTATTATTATTATTATTATTATTATTATTATTATTATTATTATTATTAAGAAGAAGAAGAAGAAGAAGAAGAAATAGCCCCACACAAGCCTTGTGACCACTGACTCCAGGAAGACTATGAACCTACCTTGACCCTGTCCAGAGAAAAAGCAGAAGATATGATGGATATTAATAATAATAATAATAATAATAATAATAATAACAACAACAACAACAATAATAATAATAATAATAATAATAATAATTATTATTATTATTATTATTATTATTATTATTATTATTGTTATTATTATACAAATAAGAAGGAGAAGGATAGAAAAAAATCCTACAAAATAAGAGCCTTTTTCCTGTACCTTTATTTCTCCTTACCACAAAGAAACAAAACAAAACAACAACAAAAAAAAAGGGGGAAAGGGGAAAACACTGGAATGTTTGAACTATGCAGAACTACAGCCCATCCAATCCCTCTCACTCTGCATAATTTACAATGTTTCGTGAAAAAGAAGGGAAAAAAGCCAAAGGATCTGGATGAGCTGCTGCCTGAGCAGTATCCATCCTTCAAAAAAAAAAAAAGCCCTTCTCACGACATCAATCAAAATTTATGCAAGTGAAAATCCATATGTATGCAGTCCCTCCCTACCTTATTTAATGATCGTGGTAAAAACATGTTGTGGACTTGTCCAAAGCCTTCCCTCTTTTTTCCCTGTCCTGCTCTCAGCTGTATTAACCCTAGAGGCGTCGACATTTCTGCACGGCCACCCTAACAGAGTCACATAGCACATTGATTAAGGCTTGGCACTCGCCAGCACTCCCAATGATCGGCTAATGAGGAGTGATAAGCGTGCCGACGCACAGGCTGAATATTGAAGTTGGCAGAGTCTGTTCTAATAAGCCTGAGCCTAAAGTGCAGCAGGGGCCTCCCGAGTGTGAGTGTGGGTGGGTGGACGGGTTTGGTGTGTGTGTATGCTGATTGAGTATATGTGCGTATGTGCACACGTGTGGTGATCAAGTGTGTATATGCATGTGTGTGTGCACATGTGTATGTGTCTGTGAGAGAGAGAGAGAGAGAGAGAGAGAGAGAGAGAGAGAGAGAGAGAGGTGAAACACTGGAGTTGCCTTCTGCTGCCTGGTGGAGAAGGAGAAATCAGCAGGAAAATGCAATCTCCTCGGAAGTCAATGCAATAAATACACATCAGTTTGCATCCAGGCTGAGTGCAGCCAGAATTCCAGCCTGCTTCCAACTCTTCTCAACCTCATACATTTGCCTCACTCAGCTGGAGATGGGAGTTTAGTGTGGAAGAGACTGTTTGACAACCAAAATGCTGATAAATTGAACATGGAGGAAAATAGTTCTGTACTACTAGTGCAGACTTAATGGCCCTGGCAAGTCACAGCCCAAATTTCATACCAGCTTATTTCCTGTCCTCTGCATGTTGGAAACGTATATTATGTATATTATCCCTGTATTTCTGCTTAAATAATTCATCATCTCCAGTTTTCTCTCCATCACTCTCTCAAGCAGACCAGAGGAACTGTTGACAAATGACCGCAGTAAGAAAATAAACGGCATGCATGTTTTACAGTAGCTACTATAGCAGGGATTTGTTTTGGAGGAGCTCCAGTCCAGTCCCATTCACAAAAGCCATGCAGTTCAGAGCGCAAGCACTCGGCTAATATTTACATGAGCCCAAGGCCTGACTGACAAACACCCTTCACTGCATGAACCCTGGGGTCAAAGGTTGTGCTACAAATCCAGCTTCTGAGGAACTGGCCAGCCAGTCTGCAGAACAAAAAAAACACCCCACACGTGTGGGAAACGACATGCAGCAGAGCACATCCTGACACAACCGTACAGCACATTTATGTGTCTGCTGATGGAACAGAGCAGAATAACACTGCTAACATTTTGATAACTTTATTCATTTTACAGACCATTTCCAGCAGTTGCCAAAATTGCCAATAAATTAGATAGATAGATAGATAGATAGATAGATAGATAGATAGATAGATAGATAGATAGATAGATAGATAACCACATGTGCGTGTGTGTGTGTGTGTGTGTGTGTGTGTGTGTGTGTGTGTGTGTGTATGTGTGTGTGTGTGTGAGTGTGTGAGTGAATAATACAATATATAATCTTAATTACCATAATTGAATGTTATAGCTAATTTATTTTGTTAATATTTAATAACAAATCATTATAAAATACATTTTTCTTAAAATAAATGAATAAATGAAAATGTCCAGTTATGTTATTATATGGGTTCTATTCATTGATAGCCCTTAAATTCATACATCTACTCTTTAATACTGCATTATTATTGTGTTATTATTATATTATTATATTATATTTTATTATTATTTATTACTATACTAGTGATGCATAGATAATAAAATAACAATATTGTAGTCATATCTGGACTTTAATGGTCTGTCTGTGGCACCTTTAAACTGACAAAACAGTGTTTTGTGTTCAGAATCAATCTGATGCCTTTAGTGAAATACTGTTTGTCCTAAGAGAGCAGGGCAAACGTGTGCGGTGAGATGCAGTGTTTTTGGCAAAGCGATCTCCACACACTTGATTACGTCTACTCTACTGAGAGTCTCTCTCTCTCTCTCTCTCTCTCTCTCTCTCTCTCTCTCTCTCTCTCTCTCGCTTTAGTTCCTCACTTTCCCCTGTCTTCCTCTTTACCACAGACACACACACACACACACACACACACACATACCACTAAGGGGAGCAGGGGCCCTGCTCTGCTCATACTGTAACCACAGTGGCTTTCATTAAATCTCACTTTTACACCCATTCCCTCTCATTCATCTTCAAACAATTACATATTAATGCAGTTTTCTGATACCTGTAATGTTTCATTTCTACTAGTCAGAAGTAGTTTTGAAGGAGCTTGTGCTGAGCTCCCGTTACGGCCTGTTTTCACTTTCTAAGAAACTCTGTAAAGATAATATATGTTTTTAATCCTAATTTCTGTTCCTCACAGTTTGTTAAACAGCTGAGAATTCAATTGTTTCCAGATGCCGTACGGTTATGAGCCTGTGTTTTTGTTTTCTTTCCAGCCAGCTCAACTCCCGAGGAGAGACGGCATCTTTCCACAACGGCGCGTTTGCTCCAACCTGTGGACCTGAATTCCCCAGCTCCTCTGCCTCTCTGTGCTGGGATGTAAAAATAGGAGTCCTGTCATTTCACATTCATTAAGTGTGAAACTCAGAAATTAATAATGTAAAAATATGCTTTTTAATTAGTCTTACATCCAGCCCAATGTGCTAAAATGGGATCAGTCTCTCCCTATAGACTATTTCTTAATAAAGTATTAGTCTTTGATGCACTGACTTTGACAGGTATGATAAACTGGAGAGGACTTTTGCAGCCACCCCGAACAGTCCTCCTGCATTTACATGTAATTAACACTGGAAATGTGATATCGAGACAAAACTGCAACAGACTAAAATGTATATTTATATGGGAGGAGATTTATTGTCTGTGTCAATTCCATTCCATTACGGCACACGATTGGGCCTATTATTTACACAAGCAGTTAATGAAAAAGAGGAGATTGAATCTGGCAACTCAGCTGGTCTTCAATATGGAATTTATAAGTTAAACACAAATAGTTATAAACAAGTTAGATTAACAAGTAATTGCAGACTACCTGAAATAACAATTGGTGCTTTAGTAAAAATGTGAATATTCCAGCATATTACAACCTAATACTGTAACTGCATTAGTGTATTGTGTTTCCCACTGTCAGGTGAAGTTTCAAACATTTTTTTGCAGGAAACAATATTAAATTCATCAAAAGGGTTGCCTTCACAATGAATTCTAATCCTATCATACGTTTTAAAAAGAAAGTTGACATGGTTGAAGCTGAATTTCCTTTTATTATCAAAGCACTCCAGAAAGCAGTGTGTGTGTGTGTGTGTGTGTGTGTGTGCGTGTGTGTGTGTGTGTGTGTGTGTGTGTGCGTGTGTGCGTGTGTGTGTGTGTGTGTGTGTGTGTGTGCGTGTGCATGCGTGCGTGCATGTGTGTGTGTGTGTCCAGTGCACTGTAGGGAGTTGGCCTGTAGATACGGCTGTGGAAATGGAATGCATTCTCTGTGTGTTGAAGGGACATGCTGAGTTCAAGACCCCCTGGAGCAGCTACTTCAACTCCTCTAACCCTCTACAACACACCACTTCACAAGCCCTACACACAAAGCAAATCCTCCATAAAAAATAAATAAATAAATAAAATAACAAAAAACAAACAAACAAAAAAAAAACATACACTCTTACTGCCCAAATACACCCCTATAAACATATACTGTCACAAAAAAACTTCAATTTAGCACTTTTATAGGAGAACAAAAAATCTTATAAACTCTCAATGGAAGTCAATTGAAAAAGATACAATATCAAGGACATCTGCCAGATTCACATAATGTCAAAAAGTGAAACTCATAAAACAAAATGAGATTTTTATAGATAAACATAGGTCTGTTTCATTTTGTTAGCATATTCAAATGCCATATTTTTATGCATAACATTTTTGGATTAGGAGATAAATCAGATTATTTATGATATATTAACAATCCCTTGCTAAAAATATACCCTTAAGAATATGGATTGGGATAGAACTGGCCAATTTTGTTAAATGGTATGGAAGTGGGGATTTCTGCCTCAGACTGAGAAAATATGCCCAAATACACCCTTAGCATACATTGTCACTGTCACAGAAAAAAAAACAATATAGCACTTTTACAGGTACAATATGAAAGACAACTGTTTGATTCATATTATGTCAAAAATGAAAAATTGTAAAAAATTTCAAAATTTAATAATATATATTATAAAATATACCTGACCATAAGACTTTCAAGGTAATAATGAATTACAATAATATGTGTGATTTTCATTTCTACATACACAATGTAAAAAGGAACAAAATCAGATTTAAATGATGTCAAAAATTGAAGTACAAGTGTTGGCATGACAGTAATAATATACGACCTTACAACAACAATAAAAAAGCTCAAAGAAACAGAGGAAGAGAAACACCTGCCAAGATTTACCACGGACAAAAAAAAAAAAAAAAAAGAACAAAGGATCGTCAGTCAGTTCAGTCGCAGTACTACGGTACAGTGCATCAAGCATCAAGCATCAAGCGCATGCAAACCATGTGCATGAATAATGAACCTGGCCTTTGCCTAAACCAGCTTCAGCAAACATCCTCCTTGACAATAAGTGATTGTGAAGACACTTGCAATGCCTCTGCTTTCCTGTAACTGCTGCACATGCTTTGCCTTGCCCTTATTCTCCACCACCACTATCCAAGCACCCCCACCACCCCCCCAACCTCTCTTCCCATGCATAAAGCGAGTTGTGGGTCGTTGGGGCCAACTCACACGGCACCTCCTAATTTGAAATAATTAAATCTTTCCTCCTGTCCTCAGAATCCCCTTGAAATATTCATGTGCAGGTTAGAGTTGGTGGGGTGAATTGGAGGCTATCACACGAGCGCCTGACACTTTGTGCCGCTACAGCCTGCAGATGCAGAGTGCGCTTACGAGCAGATTAAAACTGACACTAATTATAATCTGACTAGTGTTATATAACTTAGATGCTCAGGTGAATCCCCTGGCCTGTTCGCCGGCGTTGACAGATCCTGTCACTTTTGTTTAGGGGGCCGAATTGCAGCGAGAAAAGAGGCCCTCTCGTCTGCTCTTGCCATTCAGGCCGCCTGCCAAATTGGCTCAGGATTCAGACGTGGCTACATCCCCCTTTTTTATTTAATTGAAGTGCTAATGAATGGCGGGTACCGTCAGTGAGAGCCACTCTCACACAGAGAAAAAAAAATGCACACAACGGTGAGAGCTGAGAGCTAGCTTTTTGAGTGTGATATAGAAGCCTGGGCCTGGGTCTGGAGAGATAGCAGGTTAACCACACAAAAGCTTTCCTACTTAACCGCATAGCCTATTAAAATAAATAACACACCTCAACTCAGCATCCCCCCTCACACATACACATACACACCCTGTTCCCTTCTAGCTCACTCACTCACACAGATTTGCATCTATTTTATTTTTCTCCTCCTGCCATTGACCCACTGGGAGCAGTCTGACAAACTGCACTAATGTCCAAAATCTGGAGCCGAATCTGCTGCCCATTAAGGCCTGAAAGTACAAGATATTAACCTGGTCAATCTGCCTGCATCACCATGTGCACACTCGGGGGACAACACAATCTCTAACACACACACACACACACACGCACGCACACACACACACACACGCACACACACAAACACACACACACACACACACACACACACACACACACACACACACACACACACACAGAAAACACACACATCAGAGAGAGAGCTTAACAAAGTTAGACTGATTTTAGCTGATTATTTGCAATTCAAACGTGTTTTAGAATGACGTGAAATAAAGTTTGTTTTCAGAGTGTGTGTGTTTGTATGTAGTGTGAATATGCAAATGCAAAAGTGTTATCTAATTACCTAAATTTGTATATATTTATCAAACAGAAATGTGAACAGTGGATAAAGTTTGCTTTGTTTGATTTTGTTGACAAATTGTATATTTATTAGGCATGAAATGTTTAGATAATGAGATAATTCAGATTATGAATGATATATCAACAATCAGAATATAGATCTGGAAAGAACTGGACAATTGAAATGCTAATGAATGTTGATTTCTGCCTCAGACTGTGAGACAAAGCTCATTGTCCAGTGCATTATATTATAATACAAACAATTCCATGCATTTGTATTGGAAATACCCCCTTTTTTTCAGGTTAGATGGTTATAGGCAAAGAAACAAAAGTTCAATAATGTAATAATGTAATGTAATTTCCTATCAATTGCATTAGAAAACCTTTAACTCTTTGCACACGGTCTGAACCATTCATCACAAGTGTCTCTTTTCCAGCTTTGAGCCTGGGTTTAACCTTGTTTAACTCACATTAGCCCAAGTTAGAATCCATATGTGACACCATGTGGCTTTGCAATGCGACTGATACATATATTTATATATACCATTAATGGGATAATAATTAATATATAGTTTTCTGCAGGTTGAAAAATAACAATTCAAAGGCCAGTTTAAGGACCATAAAAAGTGTCTTAAGGCTAAGACAGTATGTGGAATTGAAAATGAAGCACAATCTACGCATTAGTGTTACTGTGCTTTAAATTTAGTAGACTTTTTTCCAGCATCCACCAAAGTCTTCAATTTAAAGGTAAAGTTCTTCTAATTAACAAGGCAGCAATTACAGGGAAATTGAAGGCATAAAACAAACACCTCCCTTGATATCAGAGACTTTAATTGCAGCACAATTACTGTGCATCAAACACACAATGTTCAGTCCTTACACTAGGGCATACAGAGGTGGCTAAATTAGTAATTACAGTAACATTCTTAATGCTGACATTGGAACAGCTCAACTGCCGCTATTCTTTTGCTGTTTTAAAGAAAAGGAAATTTGTGTAGAGTCACGTCCCCTATCTTTGGCCAGTCCAAATATCGGCCACTTTGGTTTTTCTCTCTTCCTTTACCAATCATTTGGAGGAAATTCCAAGGAATTCCTAATGAATTCTCAATTTACCCACATTGATTGGCTAAGGAAAGACGGGAACTAGGCATTACTCCCAAGTGGCCGAAATTGGGGAACTGGTTTGACCAGCCAATTATGGGTGCCTTTACTTTATGTAAAAGAAAGTCATGTATCTGTCATGTTTGGTTTCCATGTTTTTCTCTTCTTTGTTTGGGTCTTGTCTCCACCCTTGCTTTACCCTTTCCCACCTGGGTCTCGTTTGTAACCCTGCCCATTTGTAATTCAGCCCCAGGTGGTTCCATTTTTTTCTGTGTATATGTGGTCCTTTGTTTCAGCCTTTGTTGTCAGATTCTGTGTGATAACGTCAGCATGTGTGCTTAGTTGCCAGTTATCCTTTTGTTAGTTTTGTAAATAAATATTCTAACCCCACAAATATGTGCGGCTCCTTGCCTGTTCCTCAGACAGAAACTGACCAACTATGGACGAGTTTTTGGGGTAATATTTAGCAATCTGCCGGGAGGCCCTTGGAGAAGGAGGAGCTTGACAGGACAAGGGATGCCTCCAAGGCCTGTGGCCACAGGAAGCGGTGGAGGCGGCACGTTCAGGTCTCCTCCTCACTGGACGATTTCTAAAAAACGTGTGGGGTAAATTTTGTGATGGGACTAAGAGACTGCACAGGTAGCCTTCACCCTCTTATCATACATGGTACCCTCAAGCTCAACAACCATGTCCCATAATAAAGTTAATAAAGAAATAAAGTTATATCTATCTATCAATCTGTCTCCTACCTAATTACTCCATCTTGTAAATGTAAAGTCAGAGACAGAACCTCATCTGGCCATAAGCAGTGCTCACATGATGATGTGGGCTGGTTCTTGAGATTGACTATTCTCAGGCCAGCAGTGACACTGCAGGGTGTAAACTCTCCAGCAGCACTGATGTGTCTGATCCACTCGTACCAGTTCAAAACACTCTAATATACCACCATGCCAGTGTCACCACAGAGCTGGGAATAACCTATTACCCAAACAATTCCTGGTCTGTAGTGACCCTGTGGCGTTCTGAGCATTGAAGGAAAGGGTGGAGGTTAATAAAATATGTGGAAAACAGATGGACAACAATCTGTAATTATAGAACTAAAAGTGCTTCTGTATGGTCAGTGAAGCTGATGAAATAAACAGTGAGAGGAGAAACAAGTAGGCAGTCATTATGTAATGGCTGATCTATGTATTTAAGGAATGCATAGTGCTCCATGACTGTTTTATAACACATTAATGTCAGAGTGTCACCACTTTGATAAAAACAAGTATTCTGAAATGTATACAATGCATTATGAATAAAGGGTTCATAGAAAGTAACACAAGTGTCATTGACTGACATGTATAGTACCCAGAATCATCTATGACTGATTCCCACATAGGCTCTTATACCAACTCTCCCATGATTTGACTGGAGACATTCCAGCAAAGCTTTGGGAATGAAACTCAGGTTAAAGCTTAACGGACATTTGGGACTATGCCTGTTTCAGAAAGCTGATGAGATAGAACAGCAATGTCAGTTCCTCTACACCAGGGACGTTATTTATTCATGCTCTGCAGCTATATGGTTAAAGTAAACTGAGTCATTGGAGTGACATCAGCGAGTTTCTGTGTATTCTCAATTTATATGCTCATCTAAAGGAAAGCCAGTTTTTTAGAAGTTTACACTGGCGTTTTGTCGGCCTACCTAATGTCCTTAGGGGGTCGCTGGGTTGGAAATGAGGGTGTGAAGAACATGCTGATGAAGAATTTATTTAGCTCTGTGATTATATTTTGTTTGTGCGTTAGTTGTTACCAACTTGTTATCTGAAAAGCATGTAGCAAAATGCAACAATTGAATTAGTCATGTTTTACCCATAAATGGGTTATTTCATATCCACTGTACCAGCAGGACAGGTTTCACAAAGCATTGGCAGAAACATGTTATAAAATTAACATTACAGTTTAGATTTGCTGTATAACATTGAACTGATGGTTTAAAGAGTTCTGGTCTCACAAGGAAATTGTATATAGCTGCTGTCCAATAAAAACCATGTATCTCCATTTTTAGTCTAATTTTTAGTTGTGTTCATGGTTTGAAGTCTGTAGTTGCTCTGAACATGGTGAAATTTTTGTAAAATAAGAGTGTACAAATCATGCAAATGTTATGAAATATCTTCGATGTCAAGTGAAAACAGCTGACAATTCTTTATATTCTAACAGAAATTAATGATGATAAATTACTTTAATTACTCTTATTTTACATTAACTTCCATTCAAAGTTAAGAGAAGTTTTGCTTTTGGTATCAGCAATGCTATCTAAGTATTTGGGCACTGACCTGGACTACAGTGCTTACATTAGCTTAATTACATAGCAAAATATATTGCACAATATATTGCACATGTTCTGTATCAGAACATTGTGATGTTTTACAGCCATACAGAGCACAATAATTATCCATTTAAATCTGTAGCATACTCCAAAATTCCAACTTCTAAAAATTCTGATGTGCACATGGGCTTTAATACAATTTTGTCAGTCAGCTTCTCCAATGGTGGAACGTTTCCCAAAAAGTACATTTTTTAGGAGAAACACAGATAACCAAATTTGTAAGTCTTCTGTGAATAGTTTTGTTGTGCTATCTGATGTTGACCAGAGAAGGATTGGTTCCTCCTTTGAGTCTTTGTTCCTCTCAAGGATATTTTAGAGACTCAGGGCTGGATCTCTGTAAAGCTGCATTGTGACAATATTTTCATTGTGAAAAGTTCTGTATAAATACATTTCAATATTTCAATGTATTATTGCTAAAATACTAAAATACATACTATATCCTATTCTATCCCTTCTACTCATATTCAGAATAGCTCATAGGTGCCTGGTGTCACCTTCAGTTGAACCCAGTTCAACTGTTATTAATGTTTGTTGTTGAAAAGGCAACTGTATCAGTAATCAGATAGATCTTGTTCATAACAATAATCAACAACACTGTACAATTAAAACACCTTAAATTATTGTTAGCTTAAATGTGTTTCTGTAAATGGTCTCAGGTTGTCCAGTCATGGAACAGTTGCTAAACTGTTTGTGGATGAAAGATGGCAAATTGGCAAATTTTAAGCCAATTTAAGTGGGTTTTAAATTTAAAACCTTTGTTCATTTGATTTACCAATCAAACTTATTGGTATAACTGTGGGATGTCACAAGTATTGAGGAATACACAGAATTTAGACACAGAGTTTGGCCTGATATCACCTTTTAGCTTCACCCAGTTAAACTTTTAATTATTGCTTATTGTTTGGAAAGGGCGTCTTCAGTAAAACTGCTCCATAGGTCAGCTTTGAATCTCTTTGGTCACCTGCTGTGTGTGCCCTACACTGAGTGATCAGCTGTTGAACCCTCTCCATCTTCTTTCTTGTGCATTTAAGCCTACCATACAATGGAAGGGTGATAGGTCAAATCAGTGGCCATGTCTATACTTGATCACAGGGCACTGCTGAGTGTGCGTGAGTAAATGTGAGTGTGCGTCTGTGTGTAAGGAGGAGGATTTCGGCTGTTTGTGCTGCGTACTCTCCCAAACGCTCGTGGGACTACGTGGTGAGCGCATGCAATCAGCCCACTCGAGACCAGCACAGCTGTCAGATAAAAATCAATTGAATTTTAAAGCGCTTTAAAGTAAATATTTAATTCTTGCCTTGGGAACCAATTAAGTGAAGTATGTGAACTTGGAGGCTCTGGTTGAACTGGAGATACACTGGAACCAGCTGGCAAGCCACAGGGATCAAATGAGGAGGGGGCTTTACAGAAAAAAAGATGCAAATCTTTGGTGCGAAGCCTCGGTCTCAATTACGTATTGATGTTTTAAAGATGTGCTAAAGTTGGAGTGGCAGCAAGAGGTTGGAGCGCATCCAGGAAGGTGTGTTGCACAGCAAGCTGCCTGCTAGCTTGTTTACCCTGTACGTTTGTTGCTATTTGCTTTGTTGCTGATGTAATTCCCCATACTCAGAACAGGCATGCCAGAGCATGCTCATTGCACAGCGCCCAAACACGTGTATGTGCCTTTATGTGAATGTGTGTGTATGTGCATCTGGAGATGTCTTATTTTTAACATTTAAGCTGATCTTAGTCCTAAAATGTGAGTGTAATAAACAAATTAACCTTGAGAACACCTAGACAAATGTTGTGGGACATTTTCATAGATTGATGTACTTCTATACACCAAAAATAAATATTGCCAGATACAATTATTTTCAGAGATCCCATGCTATTCAATCCAATCTTCATTTGAGATGTAAACATTTTGTATGAATTTGACCATGATTTGATTGATATATTTAAAAACACTCTTAATGTCAGAAATCCTGTTGGAGTGTTTTGTGCAGAATTAATTATTTGTAATGATTAGATTCATCAGTCTGAGTCTGCATGCAGGTTGAGCATATATAAATGGACAGAGCAGTAAAGAGGTATTGAAACACAACTTTGGCAATTAAAGAGGTGATTTAATTCAGTTGAAAATGAATTGTGATGAATGATAAGACCACCATAGATAGATATGGTAAGTCTGGGTGTCTCTTGTGATATGGGTTTCACTCTGTAGGTTACTGTAATCCTGAGTTATGAAACCTAGAAAAAAGGCATGTAACTGCCAACAAGGTGCATATCTTAAAATTCAAAACTTTGAGACTTAAAAAAAAGTCTCAAAGATTCTGCAGAAACCGTTTAGGTATAACAGTGCCTGAAATAACTGTCATTCAACAAAAGTAGAAAATTGATCAAAAATATAAATAACTGATCAGACCAGCGATTTATTCTCAGATTGCTGAGCAAGCATCACTTGAGCACTCTCTTTCCTAGTTAAGATGTTCTAAATCCTAAGATGTTTTTAGGAAACTGGGCCCAGTGCAGTGATTTAGCGTTATGTGCTCTGGTTTTACAGTAGATTTGTTTATATTGTTTTGTGTATTAGTGTTAATATACACACATATATATTTTTCTCTCTCACTTTTTATGGATACTGCTCCTGCAGAATGTCATTCAAAGATGGTATTTTCCTCTCCTCCATCCATCAGCACTTTCTGTTTCTGTATCCAAGCCTCTGTTCCCTGTGTTTAATATCATCTGGAATGGAAAAGTAGGAACTGGCTACCAGTCATCCAGTCCCAATCCCCAGTAGACAGTAGGATGCGTCAATAACCCCTACTGAAGATTCCAGGCCACTGTGGACTTGCTTTCACCATACATCAGCACTATCAACATTTGAACTTCCTTAAGGCTTGCTTCTCCTCCTAAAGACACAACATTCTACATAAGCCCTACAGAAGCCACTCACAAATTCTGATTCATGTCACTGCCACGTATTTGGCAATTTATCACACACTCTCTTGTTCTACATGAGTTGGTATCCGCTTGCTACAAAGCATCTTCAGGTAAACTCAGATCATCTCTGTCTTTCTTTCTCTCTCTCTCTTAAGCTGGTAGAACCAAAGAAATGAGAGAACAAGGAAGTTTCAACTTGTACCTGTCACTTAACAATACCATCGGCATGCCTTAGAACTTCTGTGCCTGCTTAAACTGCTTCTTGATCAGCACTTACAGCTGCTGCCAGGACTTTTTCCACCTCTGAGGGAAAAGTGTCGGAAATCTGCTTAAACGTTTCTGCTTAGCGTGATGTGCACCTCACTTTGTTTCTTTCTCTCTCTATCTCTCTCTCTTTCTCTCTCTCTCTCTCTCTCTCTTTATGTCTCTCTCTCTCTCTTTTATTCTGCTTGTCAGGCCAAACTTTTGCATCAGCCATTTTTTATCCACTCATGAAAGAAGAAGAAGGAGAGAGAGAGAGAGAGAGAGAGAGAGAGAGAGAGAGAGAGAGAGAGAGAGAGAGAGGTGGGGGTTGGGTAAATGGTGTTGTGAGTGGAGCCTTCTCACACAGAGAAGTTTAATGTCAAAGAAGGAGACAAAGCCTCAAAGATCCAAAAAGAACACCGCAGGCGCTGGCTGCAAGACATTTGAGTGACTGACAATGGCTACACACGGGCACTAATCTGCGTGCATATGTGTTACAGAAAAGTGTGTGTGCGTGTGTGTGTGTGTGTGTGTGTGTGTGTGTGTGTGTGTGTGTGTGTGTGTGTGTGTGTGTCAATGCAACTCTGTGGTGACAAAACTGTGAAGAACAATAGAGAATGGAAGGGTTGCCTTGTGGAAACCAGTGTAACTGGCAGTCGCTGAGGCTGCATGAGATGTTCTGACAGCAAGGCCGTTTTGTAGTTTGATGCAGGAGAAAAGAAGAAGGCCTCATCTGTATGCTCTTTCTCTCTCTTGTCATACAGCCGAGAACAAAAACAGTGAAACAAAGAGTTGGAGAACGGCACGACTAAACTGATAACAGCAAGAAATAGCCATGCAGGAATTGTACAGAAGTTGAAAAAGTGCTAATGTACCTACATTCTTGAAAAAGAGACATTCCTTAGAGGATCTGGGCTTGGATGAAGAAACGAATCACACAACTTTTACTGTGGCCTTGGGGTGAACTTTTTGGGAAGGAGGTCATCATTGGTATGAACATTGAAAACTCACTTATGCTCATTGTCAAATAAATTAATAAATCATTGCACCCAGAACTAATGCAATGCCATCATGCCAGACTGTCATGGGGTCACACAGCGGATTGAGTGATGGCAGATTGGCAGTGGGTCTTTTTTACATTTTCATCTGTGTGTAAATGTAAATTGTAAAATGCAAATGTGTGGAGACATTGTGATCAGTGCCAAGATCAATGGTTTGTTTGGTCTTCATTGCAGTCAATGATTTTTTTTTTCTTCAGTGGCATCACTCTGAAGAACCACACTTGGTATCTTTATTTCTAAGTGCTGTGAAATTACTGGAATTTAATGGGAGGAGTTATGGTTTGTGAGAGGGGGTGGTGTTCTCATTTATTTTTATGTAAATGGGGTGTCACAACAGATGATTGAAAATTATAATTTGTACATTGAATTGAATTGATTGTTGTGACTATATAGCTATATTATATATATAATTTAACAATCCTCTTATTATATTTATCACCATTACAAGACAGTGTGAGTACTTTGTTGGAAGAGGAATTAACATTGTCAGCCTGTCATTTGGTTGGAGGATTTGTAATTTTGCTTAAGGTTAATGATCTTTTCTCAGTAAGTGACACCTTGTTAAAGAGATCAACACTCATTATCCTTTCTGGCTTTCATTGGGGTAAACACACTCACACATGAATCCTGTCAGTGATGCTGATGATAGTGTGAGATCCAAGTTGAATGTCTTTAGCGGATAAGTTTATTAACTCTGCTTTACAAGGCAGTTTGAACTCTGCTGCTCTACTTAAACTCACTGGTTGGAAGCAGAAGAGTGTAAATGTTTACATAAATGCTTGATAGAACTGGATAACTTACTGTTCCCCGTACCTTGTTCCTTGTGTGGAATTTGTGCCTTGAGCCACCCCTAAAGGTCATTTCTGGACAAGCTGAGAGATACAGAATAGTCTTTGAAACTGAACCAATCATGTAAACCACAGCAAATTACATGATGTTACACAGGTTATAGCCTGCAGCATTACACAAATCATATCAAGCATTTTCCTGGTCACTTTATCAAGTTACATTCTGCATTTCCTGGCATGCTGAGCCTGTCTGTCAAAGTGTATTTTCATTAGCATAATCAAATAATGTTATATGCAAGTGACAAACTTCAAAAGAAATTCCAGCTTTAAAACTAATTAAAAAATCTCAAAATTTTCACCAGCCTTGACCAAAATTGTTTAAAGTATACAAACCAAAAAACCCACTAACTAGGAAACATTTAATCAAAGTTGGTGAACCAGTGAAATAGGATGGCTACTTCAGGAGATTACGGTCATACTGGAGAGCAGCTCATCACAACCAGAAAGGGACTCTCTGTTTTCCCAGAGACCATTTTTTTCCAGAGTCATATATCCAGGATTATGAGGCAGAGTTTCAAGGCTATAAAAACATGTAGAGCTGTTGGGGACTTGAGTGCTGTGTTTACGGGTACAACAGTCATGTCCTGCCAGTTCAGGGGATCGAACCGGCAACCTTTCAGTCACAAGGCTGGTTGCCTAAGAAAACGGCCTTGTACCCTAAAGGACTAATTCTGAGGATTTGACAAGTTTATCAAAAAAACTTGGTGGCAAATAAGCTAGTTAAGCAGAATTTGAGGAGAATCAAAATTGGTAATTTAATGATTTCATGTTTAAAGAACTCTTTTTGGCAACAACAATGTAGAGCTATACTTTAATTCAAATTAACGCCCACTAAAATAAATGCTATAAAATAAAGCAGTATTAAAAATTGCACCATGCATTCTGAGGCTCATTGTACTATTTATATGCCCATACAAGCCTGCCATTTGAAATCAGGGCTCCCAGCTATCATTTCAAATGGACCTTGTTTGTATGGCAGGCCTTGTTAGCTAATATCAGACGGCTGGGTAGGGCCTTATGACAAATTCATTAAACTCCTCCACAGCCCCGCAAAAGCAGCCGAGACATCTGATGAATATTCCACAGCCGTGTGTTTTTCCTTCATCCGTAATTATCAACACACGCTATTTCACGCCGAATCAATTATCACATTCTGAAGAGCATTTTTAATCCAAAACATTTATTGACATGAACTCAAACGCAAACTGTGAAACAAACACAGCATATCTTTCATTGGAGAATCTGTTGGGCGCTTTGCTTGGACTTGAAGTCACACATTAGTGAACTCCCACACACACATACTCTCTCTCTCTCTCTCTCTCTCTCTCTCGCTCTCTCTCTCTCTCTCTCTCTCACACACACACACACACACACATCATTTGGTCGTGTTGCATCGTGTTCTCGCCACAACAGATGTTGGCTCCCACAAGCTCTCATAATGCCTTCCCCTGATGCAGACAGA
This sequence comes from Acestrorhynchus altus, assembly GCA_034509495.1. Lineage (NCBI taxonomy): Eukaryota > Metazoa > Chordata > Actinopteri > Characiformes > Acestrorhynchidae > Acestrorhynchus > Acestrorhynchus altus. The sequence continues at coordinate 16,539,702 of CM067510.1, read as the reverse complement.
TTGGACGCCCGCTTCTTTTGTTTTCAGCCACCTCATCTGGCGTGAGGCTGTTATTTGTATGAGTCCCTCACCATTTAAGATGATAAAGCCTCCACTAACTGCACTGACATATGGAGCTGGGCCTGCTGCTCGAAATGTCTAAATGTTTTCCACTAAATGAGCTCAAAGTGAGACAAGTCAGATGCTGGAGCTTCATTTGAGTTCCAGTCAATTTCATTCAAATTTATTTGGTTGGAATTTTGCACAATGCATGTTGTCTGCTTTATAGAAATCAAATTAAAATCTCTAATGAGCCAGCTTGGAAACAACAAAAACTCATAAGAGCATCAGAGGAACCAAGACTCAAAGGGGAAACCCATGATTCAATCTCAAATAAAGATGCCACTGGGTGAAGCCATACAAGAAACATGTTTGGGTGCCATTTAAAAATGTTTTATCATACTTTTGTCTCTGGTGTGTTAAATTTTCTTGATGACCGCAAGAAACAGAGATGCTACAAAATGACTTCTGTTTACATTTACTTCCACTGAAAGCCTGACAGTGACAATATGCTGAGATTCTATACCAATTTTTAGCATAGGTATGTTTTATAGTGGTATGGCATAAGTGGGGAAATACATGAAATGTATCATTTTTGTGGGTCATTGATCAAAATGCAACAAAGTGTTCATGAGTTGTTGTTTTATTTTTCAGGTTTGATTATATTTTGATCTGCAGTTTCAAGAATTTTGCTCTCTTCCCATAACAATGTCCAACTATTCAAGAGTAAAGAGCCTGGAGAGACAGAAAGGTCAAAATGATGTGACTTCATGGCCACCATGTCCAGATGCAAAGAGCAATTGCCCAAAAAGGATTTTTAAGTTTTAAGGATTTTTCCTGAATCCTGAACTGTTTTTTCCTAAACAGTGAGAGTGACAGTCTGACAGGCTATAGGAGAGCAGTCTGTAATCAGTGTCTGTATCAGTGATTCCTGCTGTTATTTCTTTATATCAGAGTAGAAAATGGAGAATGGAGGGGGGGTTAGATAAAAATGTTCAAAAAATGTGTTTGTGGGCCAAGGTTTTATTACCTTCTGCTGAAAAGATGAAAATAAAAATTAACAACCTGTCACCTGTGTCTAATAGTTCATGTGTCTATCATATCCTCAGACTCAGTTAATGGTCTTCATTATATTCATATCAGATTATTAATGTGTCTGATAGAATATGAACAAGTGTAATTCTTCTCTGCCTAACTCTCCTGTCCTGAATTTTACCCATCCATTTGCCCTTGACCAGAGCAGCTCAATATTCAGTGAGAAATAAAATGCTATAAATTGATATCAATCAATTGATATACAATTTGATTTATTTAGCAATTTTGACAACAAAGCTTTACAGAAATCCAGATCCAAGCCTCTTATGAGCAAGTGAGTGGGTGACAGTGACAAGGAACAACTCCCTCAGGAAAGGAGGAACAAACCTTGGAAAAAACCAAGGCTTAAAAGGGGAAACCATCCTCCTCTGGTCACCATAAGACATGACAGACAGAAAGCACGAAAAGAAAAAAGAGAACGGGACAAAAGTACAAAAAAATAAAAAAATAAAAAATAATAATAAAGAACTATAGATAAAGTCCTGTTTGGACAAGTATGAGCTATGAGAGAATGTAAGATACAGACTAAGTATTTATATGAAAGTCCATACACATCAAGCAACAGTCTCGAATGTGGCATGAGAGAACGAATGTGAAGATTCCAATGAGGACAGCATCACAGAGGACACCAGGGTAGTGAGGGTGGGTGACCTCAGGGTAGATACATGAGAAAGAGATAGAGAAACAGAAGGAAGGAAAACAAAGGGTTAAGAAGAAGAAGAAGAAGAAGAAGAAGAAGAAGAAGAAGAAGAGAGAGCGAGAGAGAGCGAGAGAGAGAGAGAGAGAGAGAGAGAGAGAGAGAGAGAGAGAGAGATGTGATTACATTTAGGAGTATAGGTAATGTGGTGAAAAGCCTGTAAAGGTGGTGGTTTAGTATGAACTGCTGTATTGAACATGGTAGTCAGTGTATCACACAGCAACAACAGGAGTTTGAATACAGAGAGTGTGACATTTTTATCATTAAACCTTTGAATTTTTTTAAAAGCTCTGTAATTGGTTCTGGATGACAAATGTTAGTGACTAAAAGAGCATTCCTACAAAAACTATAAATTCTCCTATATGGCAAGCAGAGCAGATCAAATTGACACGAAGTGTTTACTTCGGCTCTGTGATCTGTTTGCAACTCACCATGACCTTCTATCCGCATTCTTTTGCCAAATACACATAATCATTTTTTTTCTTGTGACCAAAGAAGAATGCTTGAGAAACAAGTTTTGTGCATGTACAAGTTACAGATGCAATCCAGATATGCAGAAATTAAAGGATGTGAACAGAGAAAGTTAGGAGTATAATTATATGATCTGAACCAACATCTCCGCCTAACCCTAACCCTTTCCCTAACCCTAACCCTAATCATAATCTTTTTTGCTTATTAATTCCTTGTTTATGAGCTCAAGAAAGTTAACAAGCACTTTGTTTTTCAGCATTCTTCTTTGGACGCAAGAAAAGATGGATTATGTGTATGTCCCCAGTGGATGTATGATCATGGCGAGTTGCAAGCAGGTCAGAGAACAAGTAAACACACCATAACATTATGACAACCTTCTTGTTTAAATATTTACTCTCCATTTTATCAGCTCAAACCTGCCACATAAGAGCACTTTGTAGTTCTATAATTAAAGACTGCAGTCCCTCTGTTTATTTGCATACTTTATTAGCCTCCTTTCACCCTGATCTTCAATGGTTAGAACCCGACAGGACCACCATAGAGCAGGTATTATGTAGGTGGTGAGTCAAACCTGAAGTAACACTGGCATGATGGTGGCGTGTTATGCTGGTATGAGTGGTTTAGACACAGCAGTGCTGCTGGAAGGTTTAAACCGCTCACTGTCACTGCTAGACTGAGAATAGTGCACCAACCAGAAATATACAGCAAACACTGACCTGTTAGCAGCATCCTGTGAGCACCGATGAAGGATTAGAAGATGACCAACACAATTGTGCAGAAACAGATGACTGTCTCTGACTTTACAAGGTGGAGCAACTAGGTAGTAGTGTCTGATAGAGTGGACAGTGAGTGGATACAGTGTTTAAACACTCCAGGAGAACTGCTGTGTCTAAGCTACTTGGACAACCGTAACACAAACTAACACACCACCACCACATTAGAGTCATTGCAGTGCTGAGAATGACCCACCCACAAAGTATCTACTCATTGGTGGTCCTTTGGGATCCTGGCCATTGATGAACAGAGGGTTAACAAAGTATGCAGAGAAACAAATGGTCTCCAGTATGTAATTATAGAACTACAAATTGCTCCTGAAAGTAGAAGTAGAGTAGAAATGTACAGATGAAATAGGTTCTCTTACACTCTTTAAAATTGTTTGCAAAAGGTTCCTAAATGATTTTTTTAAACAAAGCTTTAAACAATGCTGTATTTACAAAAGCATTTACATTTAATTAATTTATAGTTTAACATATAAATTAATAATAATTAGCAATTATTAATAAATAATTGCTAATATATATTATATTTTAGTTTACAAGTTTTGTTACACTCATGGAGGTTCTTTAAACTAAAACAGTTTCTTCACACTCACATTTGAGGTTATCTAAAAATGATTATCTAAACAACGAGTTCTTAAATGACATCCACCTACAACATAATAATAAGTTCACACAGCTCCAGGAGCTTGGGTTGTGGGTTTGATCCCTGCTCAGGTTGCTGTCTGTGAAGAATTTGGTGTCTTCTCCCCATGTCCTTGCGAGTTTTCTCCTGCCTCCCAAACCTGGAACTGGAACCCTGTCCAGGGGGTATTTCTACCTTGCACCCAATGACTCAATGTGCATGCATGATTGATCCAACTGGAGTCATGGTTCTTCAGAAAAAACTTTTAAGAATGTAAGGTGTCATGGCTTCATTTTTGGTGCAGCAAATCTAGATAAAAGCACTACTTTCCCAGGGTAAAATGCCAGATGCAGAAGATAATCTGTGTAGTTCACCACTCAACTGGCAGCGAGAGCAAGAGACAAAGAAAAAGAGGTGATCAGAACGAATAATTAGGCTAGCTAAGTGGATATGGGCTTTATTTTTGTCTTGTAACACTCAGGGTTTCAAAGCTGAGTTTGGTCCTCCAAGACTTCATCCTTATTTCCAGTAAAGTAGCCATAATGAATGAGTGGCAGTGTTTCAGCCTCCCTTATATCCACGCTGACCTTCAACCACCAGCCAATCTTAAAAAACTGAGGTGCACTTTTTCCTCCCTTTTTCACACTCCTGCTTGCCGTAAGCGGTGGGTTATCTGGCGGCGATGGTGTTGGTTTACTGGGAGCTGGCCTTGGTGTTGACAGACTGTTACCTGTGTGGGGGGTCTCCATTGCGGCTACATTAGCCCATATGGCCTGAGTTAGTTTCCATTGAAGCCGTGGCCTAATTACGAGGCAGCGAGAGAATGTTCGCCGATGACGATCGGGCCACGGCGTTTGTGCCTCATCCAACCCCTATGGTGAGTCGCACCTGTTCCCCTCTTTAAAAGCCCTCTTTCAGTTTAGCTCTTGGCTACAGCCACCAAATGACCTATCCAGGGGGCAATAACGCCTTTGCTGTTTAGCCCCGTCGTCAAGCTACAGTGTCAGCAGGCTCTGGTGCAGAGGAGAATGCGTCCCAATGCTAGACTGAGCCAGAGATTGCAGCTGCTTGGCTTTTTAGCTCTTAGAAAATGTAAAGGAATTAATAGATTCACTACATAAATTGCTGCCATGCTCACAGAACAGGATAAATGATAGCACACTCAAGAATAAACCAAATAATGTCTATCTAGAATGATGCTGTAAAAGAACCATTTATGGTTCCCTAAATGATGGATAGATGCCAGCGGATGTACCATTTTCTGCCAAAAGATGTTTAAAGCTTTAAGAGACTCCACATAATCTTGAAGCTCTGTATCAGTTAATGGATGTTTCTACACTCCGAAAATCAAAGGTGCTTCAAATTGTCATTTTAGTGATATGAGAGAAGAACATCACCATTTTCTGTAAAAAAGGAAACTATTCAAAGTTCACCTTCACATAATCTAAGCGGTCTATACCTGTTAAAGGGCATTCTACTCCTAAAAAACAAAGGTACTTCAAATGGTGATGTCATTAAAAAAGACCTTTCATTCATTAAAGATTGGATGGACATAAATTGTTGGGCTGTTTTCTGCAAGAAGAAACCTTTCCACATTATCTTGAAGCTCTATACAATTTAAAGGACATTCCTACACTCATAAAAACAAAAGTGCTTACAAAGGATCTTTGAGTGATTCCAGTAAAGCAATGATGAACTTTTAGTTCTATGAAGAACAGATGGACTTCAATGAATGGACCATTTTCTGCAAAAAGCAAGCAGAGATACATAACCTAAACTAAATCCTCTATACAGTTTAAAATGTATTCCTCAATCATAAAAACAAAGGTGCTTCAAATGGTTCTTTGAGTGATACTGTAGACAAAAAATAATTTAGTTTTATAAAGAAATACAGATTAGTGAAAGTGTGAAGAACCTTTAAATTGGTATTTAGCTGTGGAACAGTGGAACTGTGTTCTCTGGAATGATGGAATGGTGTTTCTCCAATACTTCTGGGAGGAGTTTGGGGAGTCAGGGATGAGGTGGGGTGGTGGTCATCCAACATCCTGTCCTCATTAACACTCGTCACTGAATACAATCAAAACTTCACAGCAATGTTCCTCAAAAAATCTCTAAATAAAGTAGAAAATATTCCCTGTACAGTAGAGAGAATTAGGAAACTCTTTTAATGCTTTTGATTTCATAAAAAACAATGAATCAGACGTCCCAATACTTTTGTCCATATCGTGTATAAGATCTAAGAACACTGGGAACTAGCTTGTTCCATGGCCTGAGTAAGATGTATATCTGGAAAACAGCAGCAAATGGGTTTGAGCTTTGGCCCTTTTAAACAACACCCAGGAACATTAAAATTCATTTGTTTTTTGGGGCATTGATCTGGGGTAGGAGATTCTTTAGGGACCCCCAGGTTCCAGTGCCATGTGGTGGAATGACTGGCTGAAAACATACAGGGAGATTTGAATGCTTTGAGCCTCAGGTTGACTCAACAACCATTTCCCCTCTGCTTTAGATTTTGTTGTTCCTTGTTATGATGAGAGAAAGTGGGAGAGAGAGCGAGAGCGAGAGAGAGAGAGAGAGAGAGAGAGAGAGAGCAATACAAGCCTTTGATGAAAATGTTAGCTGTGGTCGGAAGTCTCTCTCTATCTCTCTCTCTCTCTCTCTCTCTCTCTCTCTCTCTCTCTCTCTCTCTCTTGCTCTTGCTCTCTCGTGCACATGATTTTTGTGTCAGCACTTCTGAGGGAGAGTGCTATGGAAATGCGTTGGGCTGCCTGGAAAAAGCTGTCAGAAAACACACACCTCAGCGGTGGCGCGATAATTCGACCGGGCTGCTGTCTGCCTCACTCTCCGGGTCCCCCTCATTATGCAGGCCATGAGAGTGACGGCGCCGCTTGCTGTTTTATCTGTCAGCTTCCCCTCCACGGCGCGTCTTCATAGCTTGTGTGGAAGTTGCTAACATCAAAGGCAGCTGTCGCAGAGGCAGCCAGAGCACTGGAGGTTGCTCCTGAAAGGTGACAATTGAATCTTTTCTTTTCGTTTTTTTTTTTTCTGACTCTTTCTCGCTTGTGCTTGTTTGCGTGTAAAGGTGCCATGCGAATAGACTTCATTTGACTCCCTTGCTCATGGGTAAATAGCGGCTTGAAAGAAGGCCGCAGTGTGACAGTGATGTGTGAAGGCGAAAGAGGGAGAATGCAAGGCCTCGTTTTCTTTTCCTTTCTTTTCTTTTTGCTCTTGTTAATAAACAACATCACATCCCAAACACTTCCAATCAAAGCTGAATAAAGTGGATGACAGCAAAGGAACAGGTACAGCTTATATGTTTGTGACAACAAATATTTGTAGAATAACCTAAGTCACATGGCATGTGAGGAGGTGGAGGTGCACCATTATACCCTCTAACAGTACACAGAACAGCTCAGTCAGAAGGGCAGATATGGTTAGCAACAAATGGAAGCTTGTCACCAATAGAACAGGACTCTCTGGAGCAGATAAACATGAGCCAAGAGGTGTATAAAGCCCCAATAGCACTGAGCTGTAGAGTTGGACAAGAAATGCAGTTAAATATTTTGAATAACTTATTATGAATATCCTTGTCAATCTATTCAAATAATTCATCAAAATTCATCAATTTCCAACAGACATAAACTGTTTTCTAGTCCTTATAACCAAATAAATAAAATGAATTTTAGGCACAAGTAAGTTTTGATCAAACATTGTTAAATTCATACACATACATAAATTTCAATTTGTATGGTGAATTAAAGTATGGGAAAATACAAAAAAGTTTTTCCTGCTTTTGATGGAGGAACTGACTAGTATTCATGGAAGGAGCATTGCTGTGAGGATTTGGTTGCAACAAGAGCGAGGTCAGTGAGGTCAGGATGTTGGATGATCAACACCCCACCTCATCCCCAATTCCCTAACTCATCCAAAAAACATTGGATGGAGCACTACCATTCCAGAGAACATGGCCCCACTGCTCCATGCCTCAGACAGCTCAGTGATGGGGGGCTTGTATTATACTCTATTCTACACTTAGGCATAATGTCAATCAGATCAGATTTATCTGCTTTTATCTTCTAATGACAGTACTTTTACAGGCACTACACAATCTGTAATAGGCGTAATCTCAGCAATAGGTGCAACTTAAAATAACTGAATGTATTCTTCAGAAGGGGTGTCCACAAATATTTGGACAAAACGCTGCCACAAAACAGCTTTAAAGAGATCCAGGTCCGGGCCAGCATTGAGCAGGCCAGTAGTGGCAGTGGGATGAAAATAGAATAAAACATTGAGCCAATTACAAAGCTAGTTGTTCCTAAAAAGCTATTCCAAGCAACAAAACAAGAAAGTAACTTTATAGTTTTATTACAATCGTTAGCCTAAGATGATTTTTTTACATTCCAGCAAACCAATATAGCCCCCTCTGCCCACTACTACTAACATGGGTCACTGAACATCCATTCAGAGGCTTAATTTAATTAGTCATTCAGTTAACACTGCTGTAGATATGTGTGTGTGTGTGGAGGGGGGGTGTCTGATATATTTGTATAACTGTGTATAAATGGTGGTGCGGGTGTGTTTTTCCTGTACATTTCCTGCTGCTGAACATCAGCAAACACTGCATGCTGGGAACACAACAAAAGCTATTGATTGGCTGGGAGGAAGACATCTCCACAAAAGGGCCTCCTGTCGAGGGGCCCCCAGTGAAATGCCGCCGAGGATATACCACCATTCACACGATCTTAAACACTCCCCAGCAAGTAAACTCAGCCTTCTGATTACAGCCAGAAAACGGCAGCAGTGGCTATTGAAGTGAGAAGAGACGAGCACAATGTGAACAAAATCTCCAGGAGTCAGAAAACAGCAAACCGCTTAGATGACAAAAGCAAAATACCCTATAATGCCTTCTTATCATCACATAAAAACCAGCTCAGCACATCAAATAAACAAAAATACAAATATTTAATTAGTAAATTTAACCATAGCTTGATTTTATTGTAAAACAAAACTGTATTTCAGGCGGTCAATTCTTGATCAGAAATTTGAATTTGACATTTCACATGTATTTTTTATTTATTACTTGGCATTATGCTTTATTCAGTATGATTTTTATTTGTACATAATTGGATATCTGTTGTGTAAAAATCACTAATATTTTCATTATTAATTGTAGTGATGCACAATAAACACTTTGTTACCATCCTGCTATGCAAATTGGAGTAGAATGAGTAGATGAGTAGAACCTATAGCACAAGAAATTTTCATTGCACTACATGGAACCTGGGCAGATAGCAGTTTAACCCATTTTAACAACGAAACAGTGATAAACTGATTTTCAACTGTATTGCATGGAAATGTTTATAGAGATTGTGTTTTTCCAACCAATTAGTGATGAGTGAAATCTCACTTTAATATAAGAAACACTTATTTGATGTATTACTAATTAAACTTGTATAATAGCTTATAATAATATATAAAAAAATATGTAAAATCTTTCAGTATGTAATTTCATGTGTTTTCTGTCATTTTGAACAGAAATAAAGTTTTTTGTGTATTTAGAGTGTTTATAATTTTAATCTTTTAACATGAATTATTGACATTGATCTCTCTCTCTCTCTCTCTCTCTCTCTCTCTCTCTCTCTCTCTCTCTCTCTGCCACTAGGTGCACAATGCAGTGTAGAGTGGGCTTCTTTGGGATTCAGGGCTTTTGTCCCACACACACACACACAAACACACAAACCGCCTTGGGCTGGGACCCATCTGTGTGAGGGCATTGGCCCTGCCGCATCTGCAGAGGCCTAGTGAAGGTGAGGGGCCGAGGGGGTGGTGGGGGGGGGGTGTTGTTGAGAGGGAAAGAGAGAAAGAGAGAGAGAGCAAATTAAAGCTCACGGTGGGAAGCTTACGCCCCTGGCACTCTTCTTATGCAACAGCTGCACCTACAACAACCATCATTTCACATCCTGACATATACGCCCAGCCGGGCGAGCGCATGGGCCAATGCCGGAGCAGTGGAGAGAGAGAGAGGGCGCCCAGAGCCCCAGCCTTAAGCAAAACAGGTGTATGACATCCTGTTGCTAGTCTTCAGGGGGAGCAGGGGTATGAGCCCGGTTCGAGCGGCCGATCCTACCGAGGCCGCTGCTGAAAATAACAAAAGGAGGTTAGGGCCAGGGTTGACAAGCTCATTGATAATATTTTAGATGAAGCAGGCCTGCACGTGACTGCAAATTGCCTCTAATGTCTGATGGCGCGGGCTGTGGGCCACAGCCGAGAACAAAACGGACCCATTATTTATTATTTCTCAGGGCGGGCAAAGTCTCTGGCCCTCGCCACGGCAACTCTAGCCAGCACACAGCAGACGTGGCACCATCGCCTCTCTGTGTGTGCCCAGCATGCTGGCTCTATGGGACATCTTTAGTCCTAACGTTTGTGGCATTATTTATTTGCTGAGGTTTTCTTTCCCTGTTCTCTCAGTTGTGATGCAGAAGTTACAAGGTGAGTTAGTGTCATTTTTCAAGGTGGACACAGAATAAATAAATAAATAAATAAATAAATAAATAAATAAATAAATAAATAAATAAATAAATATTGTCAAATTAAAAAAAAAATACATATATGCATAAAATAGGATAAAATCTGTATTTCCCCTTAGCTTATAATAAATTGTAAAAGATAAATATTTAATGTCTTGACTCTTAAAACCCAAGATTTGCTTCATATTTCAAAATCAGCATAACTTACAGGCATGACAATAACATCCACACAACTGGATTAAATCCCAGTTTAAATGCCTTAAAGAGTCTTTAAGAACATGTTTACTGCTCTGTCCACATGTACATGCTTAACCTGCATGCAGACTCCAACTGATTTGTGTAAAGAGGTTGGAATGATGATTCAGTCAACAAGAAATTGTTCTCTTTCTTTGCTCACACATTTCAGAATAAAGGTCTTTATATATTCATATATAATATATATTCATACATAAACATAATAAAGGACATTTAGGTTGTTGTTGTTGTTTTTCATTTGGACAGCTGTCAAGTATTTGAAATTTTGAAATTATTATTATACATATACTTGTCAATCTAATCCTTAAAAATAACTCAACAAAATACTTTAAATTTCAGCTCAAACACACTGGTATGTGTGACTGTCTCCTATAAATCCCTTTCTAATATTTTGGAGAATAATAGCCAAAGTCAAACTACCAAAACAACCTGCATATTTGGCCTATGTTTCTAAAGGTTAAATTATTAAATAGGTTATTACATAAATTAAGATATTCAATGTATTTTAATTAAAAAATATATATTTCATTTCTGAATTTAACTGGAAATAAGAAATATATATTTTACAAAACATATGAATTCTGATTCCTAGCTGCTTGCTAAGCTACTAACATTAAAACCACCTGTCTAATGTTTTGTGTTTTATGCAACCAAAAACACTCTGACCTGTTGAGGCATGGATTCCACAAGAGCTCTGAGGCTGTCCTGTGGAATCTGGCAGCAAAACATTACAGCAGATCAGAAGTGCTGTCATTTGGAATGTACTGACCACTGCAAACTGAGAACTGCCCACAAGACCTGGCTGGTGTTTTGGAGATTTTATGACCCAGTTTTGTAGAACATCACAACTTGGTTTTACCAAACTGTCTTTGATTCTTATGCTTGACCATTTTTCCCCACTTCAGCAAATCAACTTCAAAAGCTGACTTGAACATACATGCATGCTTGACAAGTTCCACTGAAAGCCAATAACTGATGGATAATGGAAGCTGCAAGTGAATTGCCTTGCTTGGGATTAATAAAAATAGCCTGATGCTCTGGCGAAGTGTTGCTAACATCAGTTACATGAGTTTGGAACCTGCTTTTTTTCAATGTTGAAACATTTGCTTCAAAGAACCTTTGAAAAGTTCTCATAGAGAAGAGCCCTTCAAATTGTTCTTTGAGTTGTCTTTATATTTCTACAGACAACAGACTTTGATGACCTTAAGATGGTATGTAAAGACATACAACAGGCTTTGTTTGTTTTTTACAAGAGGAATGTTATTTAAGGACATCAAATTTAGTTTCCAGTCCTTTTACCCTGCTGCCATCATCATATGCTATCTGCCTTATCTGATGAGTTATAAGGACAAAGCTTTTAAGTTAATTCACACAACATGACACACCACTACATCCTTACCTCACACAGCTTAAATATTTAACTCCATCTAAGTGCTTACTCTCACTGCTCAGGACTTCAGCAGTCTTCCCTGTGTTCGCGTGTGCTGAACTAAACATAATTTTTATACTGAATAGTAATTTAAAATAACTCAAAATGAAATATTTTAATAATTTGAGAAACAAATAAAATGATACATAAATAAAAAAACATAGTGTAAAAAAATAAAATACACTATTCATTTTTTTTCAGATGCAACAGTATAACTGGCTGACGTGCCTGATAGGATAAATCTATTTACTTTAACAAAAGAAAGTTGAAACTGGATGTAGTCATCCTGTTCTTCTGTTCTTCCCATTTCATTTATGACATCATTTCTAACGTCTCTTGGATGTTTCCACAATCCATGCCACATCATGGATGTTCCTGTACTGTATTTGACTGTTCTGACAGTGCCATAGTTTACAAGCACGGGTCCATGTTATTAGTGTGAGACAGTAGAGTGTACGGCGAGGTGGAGGGGGTGTATTGAGGGGAAGCTGATGATGATAATTTAGGTGGCAGATGCCAGTTTTTCATCATTAGGCAGCACAGTCCTGCTGCTCAGGTTACGACACGTCCAGAACACATGCTGTCTGTGTCAAATGAGGCAGTTCAAGCCCACCTGATGCACACACACACATACACACACACACACACACACAAACACACACACACACACACACACACACACACACACACACACACACACACACACACACACACACACACGCACACACAATTACAGTGACACGTTGTCCCCAAGGCCAGGCTGCCACACACACACACACACACACCTGGCCCTCTTTTAGCACCTAAACTTCACTCATTAGATTAATAACAAAAGTGGAAGTCGTGGAATGAGTGCCAGCCCTGCTTGGGTGAGGACACTGCTTTATGGATGAGGGCTCCACAGCTTTTTAAGCTGCTACTTAAATTACTACTTAACCTTAAACTAGAGGTAGTGTGCTACAGGCCACATGGGGAGTTCAAATATAGATGAGGTAAAGGTGACCCTCGCTTGATTCATGTGGTTGTACCTCCTAGGAGAACTAGTTCCTCTACTTTGAATACAAAACTCCTTTTGTTGTGGTACTGGACCTATTTCACAACTTCACATCTATGTTAGTAGAAAATAGACCCAAGACATTCAGAGTGGTTTGAGAAATTCGAGAGACAATTGTTAACTCAACTTTAATTACAGTGGTGATCAAGGAATCAATGTTGAGAATGCAAAAACAGATATGTATTACATTTATGTTCCACCCAGAACGAATCAACTGACAGGAATGAAACTTGGTGGTTAGGTTTAACTTTATGAGATATTTGAATGATTAATGTGCCGTAGGCAAGGACAGAACTTCATTTGCAAATGAAGTATGCCTCTACAAAGAGTTCAAAAGAAATTAGAAAATTTGGAAGTGTTCATAAGGGGTCGCTTTGTAGGGGTCTGTGAAGTGGGAAGGTTTTTTCAACGTATTATAAATCAAATCAGACATGTGGATATTACCTTAACACGGTAATACTTAGCAGCAGTGGATAGAAGAAGGCCTGCACCAGCAACAAGAAGGATCTGGAAGATATACATGAACCCACAGATTGTCCAACATGCATGAACTGGCCAAACAAGAAGTGCTGCCCTTCATGAGTCTTCCTGCACCACTGTCAGACAGCTGCGTGACTCACGACTACATGCACACAGACCATTATGATGATTGCCCTTAACACTTTGTCAAAGAGTGCATCCGTGACATGTCACACTATCAGGGAGTCACTCAAAATAGCAGCAGGTTATTTTCAGTGGTCAGTCCTGCTTTTGTCTTGGTGGAAACTAATCTATGTGTGTGCTCTTACAACAGCAGCATTGCCAAACCTATCTCTGATTGAAAATGTGTGGGTTGCTATTGGATACACTGTCAACAGTCTGCAAAATCTGCAGGAACTGAGTGAGAATATTCAATCTACGTGGGATGAATTATTGCAGAACACAATTAGGAACCTCTACAACTCCATTTTGAGATGTCTGGCATGTTGCGGTATCCCTGACGCCATACTGAGAAACACTACTTCTGTAGGTGAAGCTCAATAAGTATTGCCTGAAGTCTGAATTTTTTAGCATTTATTGTTCCTGGTAATCTTTATCTTCCATCTGAACAGCACGGCAATCCAATACTTAGCACTGCAATCAGACCTTCTGTGTGCAACTATTTTTGATTTTTGAATAGTTTTGATTTATTTGATTATTGTGTCTCATTATTATGGATATGGTCTTTGATTTGGGGGTGGTGTTGAGGGTAACATGCTGTGAATGGCCCGATTACAATTACTGACATCTGCCATGCAACATAAGCAATATGTGGTGTTTAACGTTGTTTGTTTAATTTTCCATGTATTTATTTTCATTCATTCATTCATTCATTCAATCATTCATTCATTCAAGTCTATGAATGGACTAGCATTGAAATTATATTGTGTGTATGGTGTTTATGGATCCTCTGTTTTTGTTCACATAATAATAATAATAATAATAATAATAATAATAATAATAATAATAATAATACAAAAACTTTAGGCCAAAACTTACTCAAACACATTGTAAAAATTGAGTAATTTTGCTTTATTATTTTTGTTTATTTATTTATGAATCAATATTATCCCTTCTTAGGACTTTTATTCTGAAATTTGAAACAGCCCCTCACTTCTCAATTTCCTCTATAGCCCAATATCTGGTGTCAGTGGTGTTATTGCTCTACCCCCTCTTGCTGACCACTTGAGAGTCTGCATGCAGGTTGAGCTTATATGTGGATAGAGCAGTAAACATGCAGTTTAAAACTGGGATTTATTTCTTTTGGAAATATGTGAATTTTAGCTGTCTTCCATGCTGGATTACACATTGATAATTCATCACACATTGACCAGCACACTAGATAAGTAAGACTTACAGTTTGTCATCATATTTGTACCATGTCTGTAGGTTACTCTGATACTGAGATAGAACACCTAGAAAATGTCATGTATTTGCCTGCAAAGTGTGGATCTCAGGTTCAAAGAGTTAATGATTCTTGTTTTAAATGTATTGTATTACAAATTTTTTTTTTATTATTATTTTAGTTTTTGCCAAATACACACAACCCCAATCATTTGGACTCTCTTGGGAGCACCCTCTGGTGTCTGAAAAACCCGGAGAACACTCAACTGGTAGTTCTCCACTGATACAGTGTTATATTATAAAAGCAATGCTATGGAGCTTCAAATTCTCACTCAGGAATCAGTGGGTGAAACTCCTGCAGCAGTG
>CM067510.1:15739698-15907051 GCA_034509495.1 Acestrorhynchus altus | reverse complement strand
GTGTGTGTGTGTGTGTGTGTGTGTGTGTGTGTGTGTGTGTGTGTGTGTGTGTACTATCACATAAAACAAATCTTAGTTGTGCAGTTTGAGACATTTAGTTGTTATTGTAAATAGAGCAGATCAGCAGTGTGGCACTGCTGTGGCCCTGCACTTGCAGATCCTTCACTGTTTTCATGTCTGTAAACACAACAGGGACTCTGAAAGAGACGCCCATCAGGGAAAGAAACACAAGTTGGACAAAACAACAAGGAACTGGTTGGCTGTGAAGAGAAACATGCAGCATTCTCCCTGTGGTAGATGTTCAGCCTTTCTCTGAGTCTTTTGTTCATTCAGAGTGACATGCACAGTCATATTCATGCTTCACTGGAGACAGCACCACCAGCTTTTCTTCAGAGAGAGAGAGAGAGAGAGAGAGAGAGAAAGAGAGAAAGAGAGGGAGGGAGGGAGGGAGAGTCAGAGAGAGAGAGAGAGAGAGAGAGAGAGAGAGAGAGATGT
Source organism: Acestrorhynchus altus (assembly GCA_034509495.1). Classification (NCBI taxonomy): domain Eukaryota; kingdom Metazoa; phylum Chordata; class Actinopteri; order Characiformes; family Acestrorhynchidae; genus Acestrorhynchus; species Acestrorhynchus altus. The sequence continues at coordinate 15,906,556 of CM067510.1, read as the reverse complement.
TCTTATGTACTTCTTAACCATTCCTCAGAGGGAGATTTGGGGCTGTTGAATGCTCCTACTGCACTGAGTAAGGTTTCAGGTTTCCTCCGTTCTCTCAGGACTTTCAGGTAAACAAACATCTCTTCACTGTCTCCTGTGATGTATTCCCTGTTCTGTTAGGTACTGAAAAGCCTTCAGTGTGATCATAGGTGCCTTGTTCTGAATGTATTTAATGCAATGACACATTATAATATACTGTATATTATAATTATTATGAATTATGAGCATGAATGAACTTTGAAAGTTGAAAGCTGCCTTTTAATACATTTGTAAAGGTTTTTGAGTGACTGTGGTATACTATGGTAAACTGTATGTGTTAGGCAGTCACAGAAGCTGTAAAGCGTTTGTCTTTGCCCGTAAAAATACTACGTAACATTAGAATTAATACAAATTAACATAGATGCAGTAAACATAATAATATTTTGTTTTTATTTGTTATTTATTATTTAAAAAAAAATGGAACAGATAGAATATCTCAAGTTTGAAAACTGATCTCCTCTGTGAACTCCAGCTCCACCAGCAGCTCAGCTGATTTATTGATTACATAAACTGTACAAACTGATGGGCTAATACATTCACACATAATTACAGTGTGTACAATTTGTTTATTAATATGTATTTATTATAATGTTATTGTTAATTTCTCAGAATTATACATAATCTTCTCAGATGCTTAAGACAATACTGTGTTATAATTCATATTACACAGTTATATATTGTATATAAACACTATCTACACTATATGTCCAAATGTTTGTGGACACCTTCTAGTGAAAACAGTCAGCTACTTTAAGTTGCATCCATTGCTGCCAAGAGAATAGGACACTTTTGAGCAGATAAACATTGATTAGGGAGTTGGGCATGAGGTGGGTTGGTGGTCATGCAATATCCTGACCTCAGTAGTGCTGTTGTCACTGAACACAATTAAGTCCCACAGCAATTCTCTAAAATCAAGTAGAAAATCTTCCCTGTACAGTAGACACAGTTTGTCCAACAAAAGCAAGATGAATACCATTGATTTCAGAAGAAAGACTGAATGAGCAGGTGTCCCAATACTTTTGTCTGCGTATAATATATAGCACCAAAAAGCTATTATTAAAGAACACTTTTCAGATTATAGTTAGGAACCAGTGAATCATGCAATGAAGCTTTAATTGAAACATTCACATGGCTGTCATCCATCTATGGACTGATCATCCATAACAATATTACCACTGACAGGTTATATAAATAACATTGATGATCTGATTCTAATGGCCTCCTGTCAAGGGGTGAATATAATAAGCAGCAAGTGGAAAGCCAGGTGATGTTGATGTGCTGAAACAGGAAAAAATTGTCAAGCATAAGAAACTGAGACACTTTGAAAACCAAACTGATGTTCTAGACAACTGGGTCAGAACATCAATACATCAGGCAGGGGACGGGGACCAGTGCAACTCTCAGACCTCTGTCTAAATTAGACGGGAATCTCCCATGTCTACAGACACACAGTGACAGCTGCATTAATGTTAAAGTTCTTTTAAAAGCAGAGAGTGACAGAGAGAGAGAGAGAGAGAGAGAGAGAGGTGTGGACTGTGAGGATGGTGGATCTTGTGTGTAGCGGCTGTGATGAAGAGCAGCACGCAAGGAGTTTCAAGGCAATATCCATTGATGTCTACCAATGTCCACCAGTGTCCACCGATGTCCAACAATGTTCACCAGTGTTCACCAATATCCACCGATGTCCACCAGTGTTCACCAATGTCTACCAATATCCACCAGTGTCCACCAATATCCTCCAATAACCCACAATATCCACCAGTGTCCACCAATGTCCACCAATAACCCCGAATATCCACCAGTATCCACCTATATCTACCTGTATTTCCCTATATCCACCAGTATCCACTTATATCTACCAATAACCACCAATGTCCACCAGTTTCCATCAATTTCCACCAATAATACCAAAAACCACCAGTAACTACCAATATTCTTCAATATCCATCAACTACCACCAATTTACACCAATAACAACCAATATCCACCAATGTCAACCAATATCCACAAATATCCAGCAATAGCCAAACATATCCATCCAATATCCACCAATATCCACAAATAATCCATTAAATGTCCACCAATTTTAGCAATATCCAGAATGAGAAAATACCTTCTAATAATTCAGCTGATGTACAACAAAATTAAAATGAAGTGGGGGAAATAAGTAACATCTGAAATCATAGCAAAGGCATTGAAATGTGATAATATAGAATTCTCATTTTGCAAAATTGTACATTTTTAAACTATAATTAAAATGTCAAATGATATTAAACGCCCACTTCTTCGTATCTGAAAAGCACCAAAAGCTGGACACTTGTCAGCCCCTCCAACATAACCACTGGCCCTTAGTTGCCCACTACTACTGGCATAAGGGGGGCATACACAATACAATGCAGATGCATTTAATGACCTTTCTATGGTACCTTAGAAAGTAAGTGAAAAACAATAAACTTAAAAATAAAGGAAAGTAGATTTCTGCAATATATAAAAAAAATTATATATATATAATAACGTGTTTCTCACGTTCCTTGTTTCTCAGACGTTTTGGATCTGGAGTTGAGGGTGTTTCTTTGGACTAAAGCTGGATATTTTTTATGTTCCAGGCGGTTACCGGGGCAGCTGTACAGGAGTGTGTTTAATTCTGTGTGTGGGTGAGTGTGTGTAAGAGGGGTCACCATGGATTTGAGATCTGAGAGCTGGCGTCAGCCACCTAAGTCCAGGAAGCATGGCACCACTCACCTCCACAGGAGACCAGAATGGAGGAGATCTGGAGATGCTAGCTACTGGGAGGGCCTTGTTGCACAGGTAGATAGACCTCCTCATGCAGCTCGCCCACAGAGCTGTATTGAAGGCAATTTGATGAATGACTGGCTTCAAACTCTTGAAAAGCTCCAGGCTCACCCTATTCAACAGCAAGTCCCTGCATTTGCTGACCGAACTGCTTCAATGCCAGTTCTGCCAAACAAGAGAGTCACTGGATCTCTACACTATCCCAGTTATCCATCCCTTCAAAACAGGGAGTGGACCCCCAGTGTGAGCCCCAGCTTGGGCAACAGCTCTCTGGACAGTCTGGACTCACTGGACTCACAGCCAGGACTGGAGTTCCGAGAGAAGGCTCGAATTAAGGTGGCACCTAGCACTGAGAAGGCCAAACTGTGTCGCCTCACTCCGGTCAGGATCGGCTGGCTGCCTCTACAGAGACACGTGGTGATGACCAATAGCCCAAAAACTGCACAAAACCTTGGTAACACCAGCCAGGTAAGATTACAGCTATAACAACAGATTAACCAACCGTTTGGAATCATTGGTCATATCAATAGTGGTGCAACCATTTAAGTGCTGGCCTTGTTGGGGGACTGAGAGTTTGAAAGACAATGCCATAGCCAAATACAGGTGCTACAATTGGTTCTTTAAAACAATGCTGTAGAAGAAGTTAACCTTCAGAACCTTAGACTGATTTTGTGGGATGTTTTTGTAGTTGATGTACTTTAATTTGCTGAATTCTTTTAAAGTTTTTATAGAAGACACATACCAGATATAGTTTTTTTTCAGGAGACCCTAGGCTACTCAAATTTGTTTTCATTTGAGATGTTAATATTAACAGATTTTAGATATTTGTATGAATTTTACCATGTTTTGATCAAAATGTACCTCTGCCTACAATGTGTGGCTCTGGCTAACCATGAATCAGACCTAAACCTATAAACAAAGGAGTCCCACAGGGCTCAATCCTCAGTCCAGTTTTATTTAATATTTTAATCAATGACCTTGCTGCTGCTCGCTACCTTAGACTGCAAATTGCACCTATATGCAGAAGATACAGTCTTGTAATGCTCGTCTGAAACTGCACAGGCTGCATTAGTAAAACTCTTTACAAAGTGCTCTATATAAACTCAAATTGGTGTTAAATGCTAATGAAACAAAATTCATGTTTTCCAGATATTCAAACATGGTTTGAAATTTGTTAACTACCCTGACAGGATCCCGCAATCCAGTGAGTTTCAGAATATAAATATCTGACTGGATGACAAACTCTCTTTTATATCTCACATCAACAAACTCACCGTTAAGTGCAGAGAAAATTCCTTTATTCCACATATGCTGGAAAAAGAGTAGCGGAGGAAACCATACTATCAATCCTGGATGGTGATGTAGTATGTAGTATACTGGCGTTTGCCAGTCCTCTTAGGCCATTAGATTTACTATACCATTCTGCTCTGAGATTTAGTACTGGCAACCCTTACAGAACTCACCACTGCAGAAAAGAAAAAGTTGGTTGGTCCTCACTGGCAGCATGGGAAGGGAAACACACTGGCATATTTTTGTACATAAGTCACTTTCCATCCATTTGCCAGCTTATATCTCTGCTCTGATATCAATAAATAACAGTAAATATCACTCCAGTGGCTGGATCACCTGTCAGGTACCAAGAGATTTTAGTGAACTGGTATTAGCTACAAAGAAAATAATGTGTATTACATAATGAATCACTTTATTTAGTTACTGGATACCTTATTATGTACCTTATATATTACCATACATATTTGTGAGAGTTGGAATAATTTATGGTAAAAACAAATTATACAAAAAAGAATCTGTTAGTGTTCTCCTCCGAGTGTGTTGAGCTGACCAAAATACATGTTACATTGTCTCCCTCTGCTGGAAGAGCCAATTCTACTTTTCCTCCTGGCCCATAGCATGCCACTGCCAAGTGGTGTTATTGGAATGGAAAAATGGTCTCACATTTACACATACAAACCATTACACATACATTAATCAGTCCTGTAAATAGTGAGGTGGGGCCTCCATGAGCATCAGTAAGCCTTGAGAACCTGTGACCCTGTCACAGTTTCTCAAGAATTTTTGGTAGGTACTGACCACTGCATACTAGGAACATCCCAAAAGGCCTGCCTGATGTTTTGGAAATGTTCTAAGGCAGTGGTCTACACAGTGTAATTCATCTATGTTATTCATTTTTTACCTGTCAGTGGTTTTAATAATATGGCTGATTTGTGTGTATATGAATAGATATCTTTGACTGGCCCTTCTACTCTGCAAACAGGCTTTTCCTGAAAAGTCTGCAGTGAAAACAGAAGCACTTAAATGATAGTTCAGCAAAAATCACTGATTTTTGTATAAATATGTTTTTTACTCATATATCACCAGTCCTGTCAGCGGCCCTCTGTTTGTGGCTCTATTACAACCCCCTGCTGCAAAATAGCCTCCACTCGACTCTGTTGGGGAAAACATTCAAAATAAATCACTTTGCCACTCCACTCAGGATTGATTCACCTCGGCCTGTAGAGTTCTCTCAATCAGGGAGGGCACGAGAGAAGGAGAGAGAAATGGGTCGAGATGAAAGAGAGCAAAAACGAGAGAGGGTGCTGGCAAGAGCAAATGAGAGAATTGGGAGAGGGAGTCTGAAAGAAATCAAATATATCTGGCAAACATGCAAATGCAGCGGGTGTCTGGGATGAAAGAGCTGAGTCAGCTCGGGGTGAGTAGAGGCCCATTAGGCCCAGCTGCAGCTGAACCAACACCGAACACTTTGTAGAAGGTGAGGCAGGCCAAGCGGCCGCAGCAGACCTGCACAGGTGTGCACTCGACCTGTTTGTATACAGGTTCTCTCACACACTCAATACAATTACTGAAGCAGAATTCACCTTTTACTGCACTTAAAACCCAAAGCACTGTTTGTTTTGCAAATAATAAATTTTGCTTCCAGAATGCTAGAGGGCTCCCAACACCCTAAACACTCCCTAAAACAAAGGAATCCTTTATTATTACATTGGAATTTATTATTAAATTAATTACAAAATTATTAGTAAATTGATATCAAGATATTCTAATCGTTTTCTATTTAACCCTCTATAGAATGGTGCTGCCTTCAAATTGCAATAAAGCACTTTTCTGATACAACACCATCCCTTACATTTATTTATTTATTTATTTACTTCTTCTTTTTTAACTATAATGTCACAAGACATTTGTCCATCTGATAAAAGTAAGGGTACATGTGAGTTTGACCTGGGGGTGCTGCTATACTTTTAAGCCAAACAGGACACATTGCCAGCGAGTTACAAGATAAATATATTGTTGCTGTCCAATGAAAACATGTATCTCTGAAATGGGGACTTTACAAGACGAAGTAAAATAATTATGATATTGAATGGATGTTAACGTAAAATAAGAGTAATTAAAGTCTTTTCATAAGCATTTCTATTGGTCCATTGGTCATGATATTCTGATACAAAATGAAAAAATAAATGTCAAATTCACATTATGAAGAGAAAACTAAAAATGTTCATTGAACAGCAATGATATATTTCTAATTTTCTATATTTCTTTACATTTATATTTAAATTAAACTTTATCAGTAAGAATAAGTATATATGCATGCATGTGTAAAGAAGTACATTTGGCTTTTTAAGAGTTTTTACTTTCATTTACTTTCTAAAACAATGATTTTCATGTGTTGCACTTAGACCATTTTTCTGGTTATTGTGATAAAGCAGGGATTACTGGAGACTCTGGTTGCATGTTATTGATGCTGACCTTCTCTAGCACAACCAGTTAATCATGTGAAGCAGGTGTGTTGTAGCAGGGAGTAACTTGTTTATTAAGTTAATATGAGTTTGTCACTAATACTTCATAAAATGTTTCATATTCTAAGCACATGAAGAAGGAGTCTTCACTCCCACTCTTCCTACCTCTGCTGGACCCTGGGCTTTGGAACGTAAATTTTGAGCATTTCTATTAGTCCATGTGGGCACAATGTAAAGAGTAACTGATAGATTCAAACTGTGAAAGATTCAAAAGTGAAAAACAACAAAAATAAAGAAATATTTCATTTTAAATTGTTTTATATATTTTATCAAACATGAAACATTGTTAAAATAATATATTCTATGAATTTCAGCTGACATTTGGCTCTCATTTTAGTAATACTTAGAGTTGGCAAACACTTGCTGTCAATCAGCTGCCACCATCCCTCACTTAAATCCTCGAGGCCCAAAGTGTGTTTAAAGCAGCCTGGTGATGCAAGCAAGATGCAAGACATTTAGACATTTAGAATGATGTGATGTGTAATGCATAGTTTTATAGATATATGAACAGTAAGAATTGGGTCCCACTTCATATTAACATAAATTTAAAGTTTAAAATATTTAAAATATTAAAGTGTAAATTTTTACAAGTTAATAAGGCATGTAATAGTGCAGATACTAATGGTGTATTTGCTGTTTCAGATGCATTACTGCATCACAGCTTGTAGTTACACATGTGGATCAGATTCAGTTCTGATATGTATGTTATATAACTGTAACGGTTCATTAGAAACCCCCGGGCTGTTACATATATATAATCATGTAGGAAGGTTTTACATTCTCTGCAGCTATTGAAAAGTACACAAATAGTGCACAAGCTATACTACTGTAATGCATAGGTTACAGGAAATACATTATCAGCAGTTCACTATGTTTATATTGGGTTGAAACATCAGTAGAACCCTGTGTAATCCTGGGACTGTTTTCTCACAGGTGAAACTGAAGCCTCCCATCACCCCTGTATTGAGCAGCAGTTCTGTCAAGGCCTGTGGATCAGAAGGTAGATACTGCTCTTTTTTTCCTCAAACACATTAAAACTCATTTAATAATATAAATGACCCAAGTAAACAAACCTTTACGCTTTAAGACAATGAGGTGGACCATGGGGTGGATCTGCTATTTTTCATCGCCCTGACTGCAGGCCAGCTACAGTCACTTAGGAGGACTCACACAACAATTTCTATAAACTCAACCCTCACTGGTTCAGCGGGAGGCATATGGACACAGAGGCTCTATTACAGTGGGGAAACAAGTGATCAGGGCTCACTGTAGCTCAGAGAAATGTTCCTTTCGTGTTTGTGGTTTGTCTGTGCGCTACTATGTGTGATTAAATACAAGTTTAGTGGCACAGAGCTGTCTGTGTGTCTTGTGAGACTCATGAGGTTGATCAGTCATGTGACTCAGCCTGAGATTACAACAAGAGCACACAATAAAAGACAAATGGATAAGAAATACGGTGAGTGGAGAAAGTTTACTGTGTTGGTCTGAGTAAGATGCTGGAGGAGGAGCTGCTGGCTGTGCAGTGAGTGAGTAGAGTCTGTTACTGTAACTTAGCAACAAGCTGCTGGTTAAGGAACTAGAATTCAGCACAAGGAACATTAAAACAGATTAAACGCGACGTGCATGGCTGAGTTGATTTATTTCTTACTTTTTTTATTTTCCAGCCTGTTGTATTAAAGTGATAGAACATTCTAGGTCATATGTTATCATAAATAATATGCTGCTTCATCACATCGTGCTTTTATTTCAACATATTGCTTTAATATGTTTGTTTTTCTTTTGTAATGACAATGGTCTTTAATAGAACCATGACCAGGCAAAGAGCCCTATGCATGATTAAAGAATATTCATATTAAGAATCATTTTCTTTACTAAAGAACCCTTGAAGAACGATCATTGCAGTGCAGTGTAAAATTTAGGGTAAGTGAAATTTAAATTTAGAAATATGACTTTTTTAAAAGGTAATATTAATTCATAAATTTGAACAATTCACGGGGAATTAATGCACATGGCTGGTTTGGATGACTTTAATACCTTCACTTAGGCTTTTTAACAAGTTTTAGGCATATTTTAGTCAGAGTGAATGGAACGAGAGAGACTGAATATGCTCTGAGCACAGGCCTGCTTTAAGACTCAATAAGCTGTTATGGGAATAAGGATCAAATCAAGTGGCTCAGTGTGGCATGTGTGGCAGCACCAGGCCTGATTTCACTCTCTTGTACATTAAGCAGTCCATATTATCATAATGAGAAATTCATTTGAACATGAACACACTGGTTTGTATGCAGGATTACACTTTTTACTAACAGTTGCATGTGTCAATCAAACAGTCGAGACCTGGAGCTGCGGGCTGTTGTTTTTAACCCTGAAGGTCCTGTCACTGTTTTTTTTTTTCCTGTGGTTAATTTTCTGGTTTGTGTGTTTGAGTGTGTTTGTGTGTCACACACATGGGTGCTCTTAATCACAATGATAAGAAGCACAGCAGCTGCCAGTTGGTGTGGCACTTACCTTGAAGTGTTTACTATGGAAATGAAGATAGCTAATGCATCAAGGCCTCTCTCTCTTTTCTCTCCCTCTCTCCATATGGTAGTTTACACTATCAGATGAAAGAGGTGTGTTGATCTGTGTGTGTGTGTGTGTGTGTGTGTGTGTGTGTGTGTGTGTGTATGTACGAGTGTGTATTTGGGTACTTACTCTTCTCTTCAAGCATAAGCACTGTCATTAACTCAGGATATGTAGCTAATGGCCAATATCCTGATGATTAGAGCAGGTGCAATCTGTCAGTCAGGACTTCAGCACTCAGTTTAGTTTTAATCCTTATGGACAAAAGTATTGGGACACCTGCTCATTCATTGTTTCTTTTTAAAGTAAAGGTATTAAAAGGTATCCTCCTTCCGTTGGAAGTAACTGTCTCTACTGACAAGGGAAGGCTTTCTGATTTGGAGCATTGCTGTGAGGATTTTATTGTATTCAGTAACAAGTGTTTAAGTAAGGTCAGAATGTTGATCAACTCCCCACCTCATCCCCAGCTCCACAACTCATCCCAAAATTATTGGATGGAGCACCATAATTGCAGTTCCATGTTCCACTGATCCACAGCTCAATCCTAATCATGGTGCCAGTAGGTTTGTCTGCTCCAAAGAGTCCTATTCTCTCCACAGGGGCAAGACAACCTGTGTGTGGATTTACACATTAGAAGGGTTGTCCACAAATATTGGACATATAAGATAGTGAGGTAGGCCAAGTAAAAACTGCTGAACTGCTGACACCAGTTTGACTGTCAAGTGTTCACTCATGCAGGCCGTGATTTCTATATTGGAAAGACATTCTTCAACCACATGCCACCATCCTGAATCAGTTGTAGGGTCATGTCACATGGGACATGGTGCAATCCATCATTCAAAAACGCACAGCAAATGACCACTTCACATCTGTCAGTGGTCTTTCTCACTCTTTCTATTTCTCTCTTTCTTTTCTCTCTTACTCTCCTTAAATATCTGTACCTGTTTTTGCTTCATCTGCTCCCTCTCTTTCGTACTGTTTCTCTTTTTCATCTGTATTTAGTCTTTTCCTGTTTATTTTTTCTTTTATCTTTTCTCTTTCATCACTGTCTTCTAGGGATGGGTCATATCTTCAAAATCTGCATCATGGTATTCATTTACCTTCTTGTGCTTTGACAGTATATCAGTCTTTTTCTCTCTCTCTCTCTTTTTTTTACATCACTGGGACTTTACAAAACCAAACCAAACAAAGTTGCACCCAGAAAGTATCAATTGACAGAAATGAAACATTATTCCTGGGTATATTTGATATTGCGAGATGTTTCACACTTGAATCATTCACATGCAACATGTGACATGAGCAAGGACAAATCTTATGGCTGTATCTGACAGACTATATAAGGTACTGAACATGTTTTCCATTGTTACTCATGCTGTTATGTTGGTAGCATTGTTTGCAAAAGTTTGTGAAGTATGCCTTGGAGAAGAGTTTGAAAGCAATTTGAACAGCTGGAAAAGTTGGGCAGGCTGTTAGTAGCAGTGAATAGAACAAGGCATTCACCAGCAACATGAAGGATCTGGGAGACCTACGTGAACCACAGAGAGGGAGAAATGATGGACTGTCTGACATGCATGGAGTGACCTAACATTCGTGATTGCAGACATTCAATGAACAGCGATGACCTCCATGAGTCATCCTGTTAGTGCTGCATGACTCTGGACTACATGCACACAGACTGTTAGGACAACAGCCCTTAATACCATGTCAATGTCACCAAAGACTGCAATGGTGTTGTATCAGACTGCCATGGAGTCACTCAGAATGGCAGTGACTTCAGTGAAGAGTCCTGCTTTTGTCCACAAATTGTCTCCATATTGCCAGATCTATCCCTGATTGAAAATGTGTGAGATACTAATGGACACACTATCAACACTCCCCTTCTGCTGTGAAATCTGCAGGAACTGAGAGAGAATATTCAAGGTGTATGGGATGGATTATTACAGAACACCATTAGGAACCTCTATAACTCATGTCTGTTATACCCAACGCCATACTACGAGACACCACTTCTATATGTGTAGCTCAATAAATATTGACCAAACCCTATTTATTTTCTTTAATTGTTCATCTGAATAGCAACCCCACACTTCCTTCTGGGTGAAATTTCTTCTTATTCACTTTTTCTTGCACTATTTTTCTTTCCTTACTGTTATAGGGCTGCAACCCAGGTGGGAAATGGAATGTAAACGCACCAGGGTTGTGTATTTGACTTCCAGTCAAAGCTGGGTGAACTCAAAAGCAGAAAGCTGGGCTGGACAGATTGGGATTTGAACCCTGGCCACAGAATTGCTAAGATACAGCTGAATCCACTACTCTATTGATGGTGGGAGTGGTTACGGTTGTCTGGACTTATCAACCCGTCAGTGATGAAAGGGGCTTGTGTTTTACATGGTTTAATGACAAGGGTTGGTGGAGGATTAACACCACACCAAATGGGAAGGCTTAAATAGCCTCCACACACCTGATCTCAATCAGGGTGATTGTGGCCCTGATTGGTAGATGGCTGCCCCTGGTGGCTGGGAGGCCACGGTGCGGGCAGCTCCTTACACTTACTCCCTGTTCTATATGTTCATCACTTTCTCTGAATCACTCCCATTTATTCCTTCTTCAATGCTTTCTGTCCTCGCTGTCTCACCATCTTTCTCTTTCTTCTCACAACATTTATCTTTTTCTCTCTTTAAGTACACACACACACACACCCTGTTGATGATGATGTAATGCTAGTTTGGTCAACATAAGCAGTACATTGTTGTCTGTGTAAACATACACAGTGTGAGAGAGAAGGTGAGGGGAGTCAACTGGACCTCTGTCATCTGTAACTCACTCAGAGAGAGAGAGAGAGAGAGAGAGAGAGAGAGAGAGAGAGAGAGAGAAGGAAGGAACATTTTAATTCTGTACATGTGCTTTACTATGCTGAGGGGGCTTCTCTGTTCACCCACACAGACAAGCCAGCTGAGTGGAGAAGCACCGGGGTGTCTTCTGGAGCCCAGCGGCCTTGGAGGATCCCTGCACACAGCTCTGCTCAGGTAACCACACCTTTCTGAACATGATAAATACATGGCTCTAGTTTTCCCTGACTGGGAGTAAGCTTCCTTGTGTACTGGGTTGGTCAATATGACAATATTTCATATTTCATACAGCATACCTCTATGACCATACTGTGGATATCAAACTCTCACCAACTGCATGATTCATTACAGAGAGTGTAATTAGTGCATATAGAACAGCAATCTCTGAACTAAAAATCACTCAATACCAGTTTTTAAGAATCTGCCACTACTGGTGTATTTCACCTGCATGTCAAATATATCCAGCCTGGTCTTAAGAGTAATAAATATGAATGTTATTAAAAACATTTCAGATTTCATACAATGTGTAGGTTTTTAAGACACCACCCAGACACTCAGAACCCAAACAATTTCAAAAGAAAATATTAAAAAGCAACCAGTGTAAATATATTACTTGAACCTACACCTCAATCTAAACCTAGTCCTGACCATAAGACTAACCCTAACCAAAAATCAATCTAAACCTATCCCTACGCCAAACCTTCACCTAAACCTTACCTTAACCTTTACAGTAATCTACACTTAAACCTTATCCTAAGCCTAACCTTAACCATAACTAAAAGTTAACCTAAACTTAACTTAAACCTACACCTAATCTTAACCAAAACCATAAAACAATTGTGATGGTGCTGTATTATCAATTGTTCTTCATGGTGCCACCAGCAGATGGGAGCACTACATGAATCATTAAATTTGTATGAAATATGCAAAATATTAGTGCAAATGGTATGTTCTCTTGGGGTGCACTTCAGCAGTATATGTATGCAGTTTTGTGAAATAAATATATTGTAATAGTGTGATATCATAAATATTACCCACCCACTATATTAACCACCCCTTTTGTGCACTGTTTTCTGTTTTTATAGAAAATCAGTGGTCCACTATCACTTTTATGTGTTTTTTATTCTTTATTTTATTCTTTTAGATTCTTCTGAAAGCCACTGTCTCTACTGTCCAGAGAAGGCATTTTAGTAGACTCTGGAACATTGCAATGAGTTTTTTGATTGCATTCAGCACTAAGAGTATGGACAGGATTTTGGGTGATCACTACCTCACCTTAACTCTACCCAACTAGCTCAACTCCTAAACTGATTCCAGAAGTATTGGATGGAATAGCATCATTCCAGAGAACACAGTTCCACTACTCCACATGCTGGAGAGCTTTATATCCCCAACATATATTTTATGTTGCTTAAATTATGTATTATATAATTTTTATGTGTACAATTTATGTATTTATTTTGTAGTTGTTATATGAAGCTGAAGTTTTGAGCATGGGCTAGTGCATTATTAAATAGCCACTCTGCCTAGAGCTAACTCACTCTCAGATACTGGTGGCAGCTGAGTGGCATTCATGACTGCTTACCCCTAGGGTCCAGGGGTCCAGAACCAGGTACATTAGGTGACCATGAACCCAACGGCAGGGACAGTGTAGGCTAGCATGCCATCAAGGATGTATGGTGTGGGAGGGCCCGCTACTGGTGGACCAGCCCCACAGATGGGGGGGTCAAAGACAGGAGACAGGAAAAGTCAGGTGGATTTTCATTGACAACAGGAGTCGCAGCCAGTAGGACACTGAGTTGGTCTGTCTGTCCACCTCGAAAGGGCCTTTATACTGGGGAGCCAATTTCTTGAACCCAATTTGAGGTCCTTGGTGGACAGCCAGACCTGTTGACTGGAAGCCTGGCACCACCCAAAATGTTTGGTTTTTAGAAGCAGGGTAACCATGTCCTTAGACGAGGGCAGTTTGGGAAGAGCCACAAAGCTGCAGGCCTTGGAGTGTTGGTGTACCTGCACTAGAACAATTGTTACCCCTGGAAGGGGGCAGGCCGGTGAAAAAGTCCAGGTTGACATGGGACCAAGGATTTGAGTATATGGGCAAAGGGTGTAGAAGGCCCTGGGGTGCATTCTGCCATGCACAGGTGGTGCAGGCTAAGATGTAGTCATGGAGGTCTTCCTCCATGCTTGGCCACCTGAAATGCCTCCACAGGAAGACCCAAGTCTGAGAAGGGTAAAATATGTCCCCAGTTCATTACCCATTGCAGAATGCTGGCAGGCACATATATTCTGCCCGTGGGACTGCCCCAGGACTGCCAGAACTGTCTCCAATATATACCCGGTCAACTTTCCTGGTCTACAAACCCAAATCCTATAACAGAGATTCAGAAGTGCTATGGATTTTTGTTGCAGTGTTCTGTTTATTTTGCCAATGCACCTGATAGTTCAAACCAATCTAAAATAGCTTCTGTCATCTCCTGTCTCATTGCTAAAGCATTGGTATGGGCTACTGCAGTGTGGACATCCATACAGTCTAAAACAGGTCTTTGATCGTCCATCCTCTGGCCAAAGCAAAGGTGAATTATCACTAAGGCTTAAACAAAGCACTTGGAACTAAGACAATTTTATCTTAATGTCTATTCAGTTTGGATCAGTTGTTGCACAAATGCGCTAAGGAACAAAAGAAAACACCACCCAGCGTGGTGAAGCAGTTCAGCTTGCTGCATAGTCCCAGCCCTGTTCCAAGTCACCCAGTGGAGCCTATGGAAGCGGACACGTGTTGACTGTCATCATAGGAATATATGTGGCATCTTCACAATGGCATCAGGAAAGAGCATAGAATTTATTTCATGCATTAATGGCGTGAGTGCTCTAGCTCTTTATCCACCTGTGGCTGGTCAGCAATCTTCAATGCGCTACAGAGCCATTGAAGGTCCCTCTCAAAACAATCGCTTTTTGAGGGGCACCCATCACACACAAGACCAACCTTCAAGACAGTTTTTTACTCACTGATAAACTCTCCTTTATTTGACTCCTTCACATCTGACTACTTCCTCATATTAGGACTGTGGCTAGAAAAGCACAACCTAGTCATCTTCTGGTCACAAAGAGACGTATTGTCTTGGTCACCCTTTTGTCTCATCCATTGTATTACCCGATCTAAACATGCTGTCAGGTCCACACCACCGCATTCCACCCGATTACGCAGATCTTCCTGCCCCACCGCTCTGGCAGCTATGCTATAGAACTTATAGAGAAGGCTCCTCTTGCCAAATCCTCTGCCAGCTCTGATCGTGGTTTGTTGACCTCATTCCAGGGCTTTCGTCTAGGAACTGTTTTTAGAATTTAGAATTTCAGTGCATTTAGAATTTTCTTATCTAATTTTTATTTAATTTTATATATATATATATTTTTTTTTTTTACAATTTCTGTTATATCCTGTAGATGGGATTTTTGCCTATTAACTATGCTGCTATTTTCTCTCCTTTCCTCTGATTCTGCACTGAGGCCTCTACAGAGGTGGGACACCTGTTCAGCTGCTGAGCAGAATTCCTGATCATTGCCCAGAGGCTTTATGGGATTTGAAGTCCTGCTTGAGCTGACAGTGTCTCACTGCGGCTGCCCTCTGCTGGAGGAAGCCTGCATCTCCTCACAGTCTGATTCTCATATTGGTTCTGGATCTGGAGACATCTGCAGTATATTTACATCATTATAAAAGTGTGTGTGTGTGTGTGTGCGTGTGTGTGTGTGTGTGTGTGTGGGTGTGTGTGGGTGTGTGTGTGGGTGCGGCCGGTCTCTATAGACAGGCTGTGCTGACTGAGTCTGTAGCTGGTGAGGGTGGTCCTCAGTTTGAGGTCAGTCACTGTGCTCAGGTTCTCTGTCACATGTTTCCAGAATTTGATTGCTCTTTGTTGTATCAATAATTAATGGATATTTGCCTAATTCTCCTCTGCATGTGTTGGTAGTGGTGTTTCTATGCACTTTTGAAATCTCAATTGGATGTTTGTCCCATTTGTCAAATTGTTGATTGGTAAGCGGACCCCACACTTCCCTGCAATAAAGTGTGATAGGTTCAATTACAGATATATTTTTAGCAAAATTCAAATTGGAATTTCTGAATGTTTTATGGCAAAGAAAGTCCTTCTTGCCTTCTCTCTCTCTCTCTCTCTCTCTCTCTCTCTCACTCTCTCTCTCTCTGTTCTAATAGACCTCTGAAGGCAGGAATTAGTTGGATCAGGTGGGGTGGATTAGGGTTGAATCTAAAGTCTGCAGGAAGATAGCTCAACAGGAGGGTGATCCCTGGGCAAGGGGTGAGGTGCAGTGGAACTGAATGATGCTGCTGCATCCAAAACATTTGGGATGAGTTAAGGAGTTGGGAATGAGGTGAACTGGTGACCACCCATCATCTGAGTAAGTGTCCCAATACTTTTGTCCATATAATGTCCACCAATCATCCATAAAACCACTGAAATCTGAAGTGCACAATGATAGTCTGGTTCCAGTGGCTCCTGTCAAGGGCTGAATATTTGAGTCAGCAAGTGAACAGTCAGTTCTTGATGTTGATGTATTGAGACAGTGTAGGAATCTGAGACACTTTGATAAGAATCAAACTGTCAGGTCTAGATGACTGGGTCAGAACATCTCCAAAACACCAGGCAGGTCTGTAGTGGTCAGTACCTGTCAAAAGTGCTCAGACATCCAGTGACCCGGCAACAGGCTTATTAATGCTCAAGGCTCATTGATAATTATGGAGGCCCCACCACACATCTTCCTGGACTTAAAAGATCTGCTGCTAAGGTCTTGGAGCCAGATACCACAGGACACCTTCAGAGGTACTGTGGAGTCCATGTTTCAGTGAGTCAGACCTGCACAATATTAAGCAGGTTGTGGAAATGTTACGGTTGACTGGTGTATCAATGTTTCTTAGTCCTGCAGACTTTAAATAATGCTGCTTGATCAATAGCTCCTCGCTCTTCAGTCCTTCTTTTCCTGAGAGGGTTCTGGATTGCCTCCACTTGCAATAACAGAGAGAGAAACAGAGAACAAGAGAGATTGAAAGAGGAAGCATTGGACAGAACAAGATAAAATGGATTGAGGAGACAGGAGAAAACTATGGACTGAACGCTGGACAGTGAGAATCTTTCAGTCCACAGTTACTGTGACTGTCTATTTGTATGGGTTCAGCAGTAAAGAACCAGACCTTATGTTTAAAGTTTAAAAACATTGATGTGGAATTTGCCTAGAGTCCAATCCACCCATGAGCTTCTAAGCCTGACATTCATTAGGCAAAGTGGCATAAGAGTGGGGTGCCAAGAATCAGAAATAGAGAAATAAAATCTTGTGTGATACTTGAGCAAATAATAAAGATGAGTTTTGGCTTCGAACTTAATTAAATTACGCTTGAGTTCCCCTGACACTGGAGTGGTTGCTATAGTAACAACAAAAGCCCCTTCAGGTCTTTGGAATTGAAAAAGTTGAGTGAGCTTGTGATTGCACAAGTGGTGAGTGGAAATAAGCCCTTTTGTCCTCATAAAGCTCAGATCCCAGGTTTTAACGTTTGTATGAATCTCATTTTCCTCTACCAGGCTGCTGGCTCAGGGAACATAGCACATGACACAAGCAGCAGGGAGCAGATGCCTCGCTCTCAGAGTGGTGAGCGTCCAAACAACAGCCTCATGTGTGCAACTCCAGTGCAGAGAAGAGGGAGCATCCCTCAGTCACCTACAACATGCGATGTAAGTGCTTCTCCCAAACACAGCAACTCCATATCTTCCATCACCATCACCTCCAGGAGAGTTGTTCGATCCTCAAGCCTGCCTGAAACCAACATTCCACCTCTGGCTGGGAAGGGAGAAAATATCAACAATCATGAGAGTGACTCAATTAAGCACGCAAGCACCCAACAGCCTAGACATGTCACTCCAAAGAGGAAAGCTGTGGTGGTCAAAGTTACGGAACAGAAAGCAGAAACCAAATCTGTTCTACGCCCTAGTGATAACAACAGCCTCAATACTGGATGGAGGTGTTCCTCACCCTTCTCTAACCTGACCACGAGAAGGAACCTGGCTACCTCCAGCCTGAACTACCTAGAGCCAGCGAGCCGTGGCTCAGCCCCAGCCAGAGATAACCTTCCTCCAGCCCTTCTTAGAGATAGCCGTTCCACAATGCCTTCCACTTTGGGCACTCCAGAAACCCATCAGCCAGTGGTGCTCAGAAGAAAAGCCACCATTGTGAAGGTGGAGCACAGAGAGAGCTATAGGAGGGAGGCCATGGGAAAATTGGAACACAGGCATAGCTACACTGAAGGCTTCCGGGCCACAAGGTCTGTAACTTACACAAGCAATCCATCATGCAAAAACACTGAGCCACTACAGCCCAATGAAGTCCGATCTGTAGCTAGATCTGAGAGACTGGCTCTCAGCTCTGTACAGGCAAACAAGAGTAATGAGAAGTTAAAGGAACTCCATAGATCTACATTATCCTTCCAGTTGAGTAGCCCATTCAACAGACCACCTCTGGAAACCCCACATAGTCTGGAAGCCCCTAGGCGCCGGAGGCCTGCTAGCTGCTATGCAAGCATGTTTAGTCCTTCTGAGTCAAGTGCCAGTGCTTCTACAGATCCTGGATTTCAGAGCACGACTTCAATGCTTCCCCAAAAGACAAATATTGACCTTGAGAGCTCCACTAGCAGCAGCTCAAATAGGCGCTGGAGCACCGGAGGTGCAGAGAGCTGTGTCGAGATTTACCCAGAGAGAGACGGTACTGGGGACAGGGAGCAAAGGCAGAGGGAGTTGACTCTCCTGAGGAAGCAGGAGCCTTTATCTCTTATCAAAGTGCCAGGTAAGAAACCTACCCAGACTGTGTACACATGAATGCAAAAAGACATTCCCTTCCTTATCTACTGTAAATTACAGAGCCCTGCTGGCAGTGTCCCTTATCAACAACCATAAAGTGCTGCCACCACGTAATGCATGGGAACAAGATACTAATGCATGGCCAAGAATGAAGAAGAAATGGGAAGGGGATAATTAAGCCAGCATCATAATGCATGATCGTCTGTTATGCATGTGAGGAAGTCTACTACTATTACTACTACTGCTGCTCTGCTGCTAATACTACTGCTTTTACTACTACTACTATTACTATTCCACTACTACTGCTATTACTACTACATTTATTACTATGACTACTGCTACTACTACTATTATTACTACTTGGATTACTATTACTACTGCTACTACTAATATTACTACTACTATTGCTACTAGTACTGCAACTGCTGCTTCTACTACTACTACTACTATTACTAGTACTGCTGCTGGCATTTTTTATTACTACTACTGGTAGTAATATTGCTTTTACCGGTACTTCTACAATTACTACTTCTATTAACAATTTTTACTACTATTATTACCAATACTACTACTAATACTACTACTAATACTTCTACTATTTTTACTGCTGCTGCAAGCACTACAATTATAGTAATAGTATATAGTAATGATAGTATATAGTAATATATATATATATAATTACTTTTACCTCTACTGCTACTATTACAATTGCTGTTACAGAAGCAGTGTCTAAAATGAAATGTGAACTGAATGTGGGATTTTAATCAAATATGACTTGGGTTATGCAACACAATTCTGAATACAGATCACAAGCAGCTCCACCAAAGTCATTTAGTATAGTGGCAAAATTCCAGCCCAAGGTCAGAATGACTGAGACTCCATTCTCCCTATTGTAGTCAGTGGAGTGTCAACATGATTCTGAAACTGCTATTTTATAGTAACATTGTGTGGCTTTTAATCATGTTGCATTTATTTATCATGTTCCCATGCCTTACTAAGACATAGCCATGAATTAATGATCTTATGTCCACACATTAATACAGCATGGCCATGAGTGAATTTTATTTACTATTATTGATTGCAACAGATATTTGGGATCAAAGCAAATGCAGTGGAAATGCATGTTGGTTCTGCTATGACTGTACACACACACCCACACACACACACACACACACACACACACACACACACACACACACACACACACACACACACACACACACACACACTTTCTCTGTGTCAGGTTGTGCCATTCTCATGTTCTCTTTGATGTATAATTGATGTGTATTACAGTGAGTGAGGGACTGGGGATGAGGGATGAGAGTGAGGTTTTAATTGAAGCTACACAGAGCGGATGTGTGCACTGCTGACTTATTTTCAAATAACAGTGCCCTGAAGCTGATCATTACCACACCTCCTCTTTCTCTCTCTGCGTCGCTGCCTCTTCTCTCACTCATTCACTCATTCTCTCATTTTCTCCTCTTTTCATTTTCCCACGCACCTCTTTGCATGCATAATCTATTGCTAGCCTGGTTCCAGCAACACTGCGGCACTTCCTGGGGGATTCAGCTCTGTGAAAGCCCCAGGCAGATATCACAGTAACCAAAGAGAACATACTGACATGCATATACACATATACAATGGAATGCAAAGGTTTGGGCACCCCAGTCAGAATTTCTGTAACTGCAAATGACAGAGGAACATCAGCTGATTTCCAAAAGGCATAAATCTATACATATTTTTATATTGAAAGGAAAATTACTTTTTAATTTTTTAATTTCCTTCTGTGATTAGCACTTATTGTAAAAAAAATATTTAGTGATTAAGGATATTTCATTGTCTGTTTGAAGGATTTTTGCTCATTTTTCCTGAATTAAACGCTTCTAGTTCTGTGAGAACTAGTTGCTGGTCTGCTCTTTTGAAGTATAGCCACGAAGGTGTGATTTTAATTAATTAATTAATTGATTTACTTACTTTTACAAATGGTGTGATGGTGTATACTTCCAGAATTGGTTTAAATTAAAGCTGCTGTATTTTGACTTCCACCAATCCTGTTAACTGTCCTTTCTTAACCCTTTAGCTTTCTGCTCACCATTTTGTTAGGGTACATTTTAAGTCACTATATTGAAGAAGGTGTTGAACCTAACATGGTTGTGCCAACCAGGTATGATATACTAAATGAATCCACTAGAGCAGGGGTTTTCAACCTTTTTCCACCTCAAGGCCCACCTGTTAATTAACTAGAAGGCATAATGGGCCACAAGAAAATAAAACTTTTTTTTTTTTTTTTTAGAAATGCCCCTAAAATGCTTTTTGGTGGGGGTGTTATAGGGTTAAATACATTAAGAGCTGAGGAATCCACAACCTGAAAACACTGTCATTGTCTTGGGGTCTTCTTCTATTTTGTGGACATCAATTAGTTTAGTGCTAGACAATTGCTTAGAGGATCCCATTGCTGCTGACTGTTGGGACAAGGTCAGAGGTCCTGTCCACATGTAAATGTCTATTTTTAAAAATGAAGCAAAATGTTTTGGCCATATGTTCACACAAAACTGTATTTTAGTTCAGTAATCAATGTTGTCTGGACTTGAAAATGAAGGTTTATGGAAACACTGACGTCACAATACCTGCATGTTTTTGGCTGAATCTGTTCTATTACAGATATACTGTATAATGCTCTATTAGGTGTAATTTCATAGTACATGAAACTAGTGAGTAGTGTGTGGATTAAACCTCTGCATTTCTTTTCTTCCTATGGAGTTTTGATGTCTCTCTTAATGAGGTGCAATCACCCCATGCAGGTCGAGCATGCTCATGGAAGTGTTTTTGTATCTATGTCTCATGTACGTGTCATAACCAGAGTTTATACAAAGCTTTGAAATTTACATCAGCTGGCCTTCCCTAATAATGATTGTAAAAAAGCCAACTAATTAAATAATTTTTGGAATATTATCTGTGCAAAAAAGCCATAGACTTTTATTTTGGGCAAAAAAAGAATACGATTACACACTTGTATGTTTAATGTTATATAACTGATCATATCAAAGTTGATACACAGTGTCATCTTTACCTTTATTAATGCATTTGTGTACCCATACTGCTGACAGCACTACAGTAGCTAATGCACCTTCCTTTTTCAGAACACTCAGCTCATGCCGCCCATGACACTATACTGGCTCTGAATGCAGCTGCAGTTATAGCCAATATAAAGAGGCAGAGCCAACAGAGAAAGAGCTTACAGGTCCACAGCAGTACCAAGGGAGAGATAGAACCATCATTTCAGAGCCAAACTGCAGGTAACTGCACATTCCCTTCACCACTGTCCCCATTTCACGTCTGTTTACATTCTCTGTTAGAAAACACGACATACCATTAATGTAAAACATGCAAATAGGCATGATATATTGCTTCTTTTTGAAAAAAAGGACACCCTATTAAATATGTGCCTTTATAATATATTTGAACATCCATCCATTTTCTGAACCGCTTATTCCTGAATAGCGTCACGGGTGAACTCTGAGCGCAAGTGCGGGAAACAACCCTAGACAGGGCACTCCACACAGAAACTTCCCAGGTCAAACCCAGGTCCTTCTTGCTGTGAGGCAACATCGCTATCCACTGCTCCACCATGCCACCCCATATTTGAACTTTATTATGAGAAATAGATAAACATCAAGGCAAGACTCGAGATTTATCTGTCCAAAGCAAGTTGTTCCAGATATATTTGTCTAGGTTCTGTTAAGGATTTCCGTTTTGCTCACCTTCCATGAAAATCCAACTAGATTGGTTTCTTTCTGATGGTAGATTTTGCACTTTCACATAATCTGTGGTGAGAGCTACCCATAGGTCCTGTGATGACATTTTGGGATTGTAGGAGACTTCTGTACTCATCTTGTGGTCAGTTATTGGGGTGTCTGAACTTGCTAGGATAGTCTGACCTGGACATGTTGGCAGTTGTTTCACTGACATGGAACAGTTGATTTCTAAATTCTCCTGAGATCTTTTAAAATCAGAGACACATCTGCATGTACAACTTTCTTTTTGAAGGCCTCTTTGGATCTGGCCATGGTGATCTCACTGACTTCAACAATCAAGAGCAAACCCGAGCTAATGTCTGAATTTGGAATAAGATGGGCATCAGCAATGTCATCTTTAACCATGTTTTAATCACCTGCAGCAGATGTGCTGCACCTGATTTTAATTTTACACAGTAAAAAATGTCAGATTGTTTTAACAACATTTTATAATTAGAATTATAGAATTACATTTTATAACCTATTTCTCAGACATTTCTTCAGTAGTATGTGTTTAGTTATATTATTTCCATCTCTCAGTGTGGTTAAAATTAAGTTTAAATGTCCAAATTTGTAAATATGTTTTTATGGGGTGTCCTAATTATTTTTCTCATTACAGTGAATGCAAATCCTCCCACGTATGTTCAAGCTTACATGGACACATTTATATGTTTGCCACTGAATTATTCCTATATCTAGAACAGTGAGGTTAGTATGATGCTAAATCTATTTAACTCAGTGGTGAGCAAATAAGACAAGATCATCTTTTATTAGTCCTGCAGTGGGGGAATCCACAATGTTGCAGCAGGAAAAGGATAGCAAGGCACTCAGTACAAGAAATAGACATCATATAGTATAGTATAGTATAGTATAGTATAGTATAGTATAGTATCGCATAGTATAGTATAGTATCGTATAATATAGTATAGTATCATATAGTATAGTATAGTATCGTATCGTAGAGTATCATATAGTATAGTATAGTATAGTATCATATAGTATAGTATAGTATTGTATAGTATAGTATAGTGTCATATAGTATAGTATAGTATAGTATAGTATCGTATAGTATAGTATCATATAGTATAGTATAGTATAGTATCATATAGTATCGTATAGTATAGTATCATATAGTATCGTATAGTATCGTATAGTATAGTTTCATATAGTATAGTATAGTATCGTATAGTATAGTATCACATAGTTCAGTATCATATAGTATAGTATAGCATTGTATAGTATAGTATCGTATAGTATAGTATCATATAGTTCAGTATCATATAGTATAGTATAGCATTGTATAGTATAGTATCGTATAGTATAGTATAGTATAGTATAGTATAGTATATTCAGTATAGTATCTACAACATTATAAATAATAAAAACTGATAAAAATATCATAAAACTGAAAAAAATATGTACAGATTAGTTACAGATTATTGCACGTGGGCAGATGTTAGAAGTACTGCACATTGTGTTGCATTGAAAACTCGGAAAGTGTGTTTAGTTAAGTGTGTGTGTCCTTGGCCTGCTGAGAGCAGTGCTGGTTGGAATGTCTAACAGCAGCAGGAAGGAAGGAACTGTGATAACGCTCCTTCACACACTTAGGGTGAAGCAGCCTGTCACTGAAGGAGCTGCCCAGTGCTGCCAGAGTCTCATACATGGGCTGGGAGTCTCCAGCATGGATGCCAGCTTGGCTAACATCCTTCTGTCTCCCACCACCTGCACTGGGAGTAAAGGGGTTCCCAGGACAGAACTGGCTCTCTTAATGAGTTTGAATTCCGATATTGGAGGGCTGAATTCTTGTAGGAATTTCCTTTTCCTGCTCAAGCATACCTGATTTAACTCACCTGTTAATTCCCAGCTTTGGTAGATTTGTGAGAGCAGGGAAATCAGCTTGCTCAAATGCCCAGCCCTGCAGATCAGTCACAGTATGGCTTATTCTAAACTAGAGTGTAGAATAAATGTACATACTAAATGGGTAAGCTTTTAATCTGTCAGTGTGCACAGGACTTAGTGTTATTTAATTAATTACACACTTTTTTAAAGTTAAGGTTAATGATTTAGCTGACCTTTAAATGTTAATTCAAATTTAATGACCGTGAAAGTAGGACTAAGTAGGTATAAGTAGAAAATGTCATTAGGAGATGCCAGTGAGTGCAAATTCCACTTTTGTAATACCAGCATATTTTTTGCCTTTGTGCAAAAAACTTGTATCTCTGTTTTTGCTGTTATTCACGTTGTCATATTATTCCTTTTATTATGTCTCTGTATTGTGTATTTCATGATAAGTGACCAATGGAAGTCTTGCAAAAAGACTTTGCTTCTCCTGTAAAGTTGTGAATTTGCGAGAGCGTGAGAGAGCTAAGAAATTGCTTTGAGAGAGCTAAGAATAGTGCCTATTGTTGCTAATGATAATCTTGCATTAGCTCATATATGCAGCTCAGGAGTTGCAGATATGAGCCCCATCTGCATTGAATGTGAACTTATGCCATCATGTACTGTCATTTGAAAAAGCGTTTGTCTTTAACATATGTGAACATCTGGACATTTGATCTTCATTTGCACAATACTAAGAGATGGAAGTAATATAAATAAACACACAAAACTGAAGAAATGTCTTTTAAAAATCATTTATAAAATGTAATTATTAAAAATGCAGTTTGCTTGTGAGGGAAATGTTAGGTCACCCCCATTTACTACTGCTTAAAATTCCTAAAATTGGAATCAGGTGTCACACATCAGCTGTCTATGATTAGAACATAAATAGAGGGGATTTAGAGGGGACTTATGTTGGTTTGCTTTTGATTATTGAAGTGAGTGGGATCACCATAGCCAGATCCAAAGAGGTCTCTGACACCTTCAGAAAGAAGGAGAAAGGGATTTTAAAGGATCTATTAGAAATCATCCAAACCACATTGCATTGCTGTTATCAAAGTCATTGCTGCTGCAACTTACCTGATTCAATTATCTTAAGACAGGCTGCCAGGATTTGATTAATAAAGTGTGTAAATGTGTGTGATCTCACATCAGAGGCCAGTGGAGGTGATAACAGAGTGTGTAACGGAGAGGAGACTGAAGCAGCCCTCCTTCCCATGGAGAGTAAGTCACCAGCACCTGTGAGGCACTGGCATGCTGACTTTGTCCTGCCCCAGACTCCAGACAAGCCTTCATCAATCACACACACACTCAGTGTAAGTCAAGCTCTAACTTTGGCTGAGGAGTGTTTTGAGGTCACAGTAGGAATCTGTCAGTTTTTCTGACCCTTCATATAAGAACGTTAAAATCACCTGCATGATAGTGTGTTTGTCCCGTTTGTGCTGCAAAAATAGCTCTCACCTGTCATAGCATGGATCCACAAGACCTCTGAAGGAGTCCTGTGGGATCTGGCATCAAGACTTTAGCAGAAGGTCCTTTAAGTCCGGTTAGTGGTGAGGTGGGGAACTCATCAGTGAGTCTTGGTTGTCCATAACCCTGTTGCTTGTTCATGGGTTGTGCTTCTTTGGAGAACATTTGGTAGGAGGACTTGAGATTTGAGACTTCTGTACCATAACATGATGACAAAGCTATGTATTTGTAGTCTTCAACTGCCCAGTGGTGACTTAGTAGGTCATTGCTCCCATGGTTGTGGGTTTGATACCCAGGTCTGCTAAGCTGCCAGTGTTGGTGTCAGGAGTAAGAATCTTAACCCTGTCTGGTCCAGATGTGTTTTAGACTTCATGACCCTGCACTCTTAGCCCAGTCTTATAAGTGGTTAAAGCTCTGGTTTATCTCTTGTAGGGTTGTGAGTTCAATACCATTTCAATACATTTGGGTTCTTGAGGAAGGCTCTTAGCCTCTCTGCTCCATTGGGTGCAGTTGCGTGACTGAACCTGCACTCCGACCCCAGTCTCCCTAAGTGGTTAGATCACCATGTTTTGTGGGTTGTTGTGAGTTTAATACCCGAGTCTGTAAAGTAACGCTTACAGTGAGAATAAGACTATTTAAATCAAGCTTTTATGGCATACAGAACACACCCCTCACAAACACACATATTCTTCAGTGAGCTGTGTGTGTCTCCACAGAAAGCTCTGGAGCAGCGGCGACCAGACTTCATCAGACGCTCACAGGCCAGGGTTCGAGCTGTGGAGCAGAGAGCCAGAGAGAGACTGCAGCTACAAATGCACACACCAACACCTGTACGAAAACAGAGAGGTGGGCAAAACACACACACACACGCACACACACACACACACACACACGCAGAAGGGTCAGGACAGGGGATTGGGAGTGTCTGCTCTCAGAGTTGTGTTAAAACATCCTGCTGGACAGTGAGCATTACCAGAGAGGGAAATCTCTGTACCTGTTGAATAATGCTGCTTTTATTAGATAGTGTTTGCCCTCTGCTGGATAGAAGAAGCAATTACAGCCCAGAAATTGCAGTATACAAAACCTAATCAGATCAAAGTCTATTTGTCAAATACACACAGACATACAGGCTCATACAGTCATACTCAGTCATACACCATACATTGAGCAATAAATAAATATAAGAATTACAAATAATATAAATATGAATAAGTTTTTGCCAAAACTTAAAATGAAAACAAAGACACATCCGTGTCAGTGAACAAACAAACTAATGATTAGGCAGTGAGACCAAATTCCCAGGGCAGCTGCCTTCAGTGACCTTACTTGGTGTATCTTGGCCATAGATGCCAAATCTGGGTGTCGAACCAGCAGCCTTCCAGTCCCAAGCCTGCTTTGGTAACCTTTAGACCATGGTTGCCCCAAAAATGTATAATGGTTCAACACGCAATTTGAGCATCAGACTAATAAACAATGAAACAATAATAATGACTTTAAGTGTAGAATGTGTGTTGTGGTGTTCTATTCTATTTATGTGTGACAACTCAGAGCTGTGTAAATCACATTGACTGTTTTTCATTGTGTGCATTGAGCAGTGTAGGCACAATTTTTTTTTCTTAGGTGAGATTGGATCCAACACCTTTTTGAGGCAGAACTTTTCAAATAGTATACAGTAGAAATGAATTCTTTTTTTAGGTCCAGGGTTGATATGAAGTCTTACATGTGTGGTGGCTTAGTGGGTTATATTTCCCAGGGTTGTGCATTTCATGCCCAGGTTTGATGCTTAGTTACCAATGTTGGACCCTTAAGTAAGAACCTTAATCCTCAGTGGTCCAGATGTGTTTTAGCTTTCCTTGTGTGTGTGTGTGTGTGTGTGTGTGTGTGTGTGTGTGTGTGTGTGTGTGTGTGTGTGTGTGTGTGTGTGTGTTCTACAGATAACATTTTTAAATCCCACGACAGAGGCATTTCAGGAAAACTGTTCAGATGGTGAGTTCTAATCTAGGTTATGTTCTGCTAACAGCCATCTCTCTTGCTCTCTCTCTCTCTCTCTCTCTCTCTCTCTCTCTCTCTCTCTCTCTCTCTCTCCTTTAACTTTCTCTCATATACTCAGATTCACACACTCTCAGTCTCCCATCTCTGTATTTATCTTCTTGATCTGTATAATGTAGAAGGAGGTGTGTGTGTGTGTGTGTGTGTGTGTGTGTGTGTGTGTGTGTGTGTGTGTGTGTGTGTGTGTGTGTTTGGGGACTTTGGCTGCAGTGCTTTGCTTTAATTGTATTTTCTCTCAGTCTGCTTGTTTCCATGCCACTGAATAAACCTCATCTGATCAGGGTGTGTGATTATGTGTCAGGCTGAATTTAAAGATAGGAAGCCCCCTAGTGAATGATCCTGCCTGCTGTTGATAGAGAGTGTTGAATAGGCTGATTTGGCAATTCTATTGACCAGCTACAGCCAACCATTCTGCGGTCATACTGATAAACCCAGTCTCAGTGTCTGCAAATTAAATGCCCTCCAGTCTCTCTGTACTGTTAGATGTAGTGAGCATAAGATTTATTCGGCACACACTGCTGAACACTGGATATATCTGTGTTCCTTAGAGTCACTCTGTAAAGAATCGACCAGTAGTTGAGCTGAATGAATGTCAGCAGAAATACACCTTGTTCTCTGATGATGCTGTGATCATCGGCCTTGTAAATAAAGAGCAGGACAGAGAGTACAGAGGACTGATTCAGGACTTTGTGGACTGGTGTCTGCTGAACCACCTCCAGATCAATGTGGGGAAGACCAAAGAACTGGTGGTTGATTTCGGCAGGTGCAGAAACACCCCTCCACCTGTCAACATCCAGGGAATTTACATTGACAGAGTGGACTCTTAAGTACCTGGGTGTTCATTTAAACCCCAAACTTGACTGGTCAGTTAACACCACTGCACTTTACAAAAGAGGCCAGAGCAGACTCCACCTACTGAGGAAACTGAGGTCATTTGGAGTGCCGGAACCACTCCTGAAGACCTTCTTTGTCACAGTGGTGGCATCTACCATCCTTTATAATGTGGTCTGCAGGGGTAGCAGTATTTCGATGACAGACAGGGTGAAATGAGTCTTACAAATGTAGAGAAACAGATGGACTACATTCTGAAAGTTTAAAATTAAAATATGAAAAGTATTTTAATTCCTGAGCTCCACTAGTACATCTCCCCACCTGTGGTATAACATTGTACTTAGTAGATGGCCTGCTTCTCATTCACTTTTAGGCCTAAAATTCATATCAGACTCATAACTGAACTTCTTTCTTACAGGAACCAAAGCAACCTGCCAGAAGCAAATAGGAGGAAAGAAGAAGAGAGGAGAAAGTTAGCATCTCAGATGAATAGACTAAAGGCTGAGCTCTATAAAAAGGTTCGACTGTCCACACACACACACACACACACACACACACACACACACACTGGGCAGAAAATTGGGGGACAAACTGAACAGAAGCCTGGCATTATGTGTAAAACAAGGTTAGCAGGAAACTAACGTGTCACTATCAGAGAAACATTAGATAAGGCTTATATTTCTGAAAGACTATGTGATGCAGTTCTGCAGACTAGATGCTTACAGTCAGTTCTACACAGTACTGAGTACATGCCTCCCTATTGGTCACTTCATCATAAACTAATATGACTCATCAATGGTTTGTATAATTATTCATTTCTGCAACAGATACTGTTTTCTCTGTTCACATGATCTTTTTTTAAGTGTTTCAGGCAGTTACTAGGCTGTTGCTATGTTGTCATTAGTGTGAGATTATTTTTGCTATGTTGTTGCTACATGCTACAAGTGGTAGCTATGATGCTCCTAGGAGGTTACTATGTTGTTGCTAAGTAGTTGTCATGGTAATATAAGAGGTTTGTTATGGTGTTATAAGGCTGTTGATAGTGATTGCCATAGTTGCTACATGTTGGCTATGGTATTGCTATGGTATCCTAAGTGTTTGGTGCAATCAGGCCTGTATGGTAGAGACTGAAGCCACTCCTTAGTGAAAGGTATGTATTTTTTTTATACTTTTTTTTAACCCACTCTGTTGTGCATCAACACACAGTGATACACACATACACACTAGTTAATTCACACACCAGGGGGCAGTAAGCACATGTGCCCCCGAGCAGTGGCATCCCTATCCTCAGTGCTCAGGGGACAGCTGGGGAGTTCAATGCTTTGAACTAGGCAACAAGGGTGGATAGGGAACCAGGCTGATTCCCTAACCACCAGGCCACAGCTGCTCCAATGACAGCCTGACTGACTCTCAGAAACAAAATGGTCTGTTTTGATTGAACATATCTGGAGGAAATCAGGCACTGCTCATCACCTAGCCAATACCATTCCTACAGTGAAGCATGGTGGTGGCAGCTGTTGTTTTTCTGCAGCAGGAACTGGGAGACTAGTCAGGGTTGAGGGAAAGATGGCTGCAGCAATGTACAGAGACGTCCGTGATGATAACCTGCTCCAGAGCGCTCTGGACCTCAGACAGGAACAAAGATTTGTCTTCCGCCAGGACAACGACCCTAAGCACACAGCCAAGATAACAAAGAAGTGGCTTCGGGACAACTCTGTGAATGTCCTTGAGTGGCCCATCCAGAGCCCAGACTTGAACAAGATTGAACATCTCTGGAGATATCTAAAAACAGCTGTGCACCGACGCTCCCCATCCAATCTGATGGGGCTCTGCAAAGAAGAATGGGAGAAACTTCGCAAAAACTGGTGTGACAAGCTTGTAGCATCATATTCAAAAATGACATGATATATTTTAATGTTTTACGTTTTAATAAATTTGCAAATATTTAAAACATTGTGGGGTATTGTTTGGAGAAAAATTAATTGAATCCATTTTGAAATAAGGCTGTAACACAACAAAATGTGCAAAACGTGAAGCATTGTTAATCCCTTCCGGATGCATTGTATAGACACTATGAGCAGTAATGGGAGAATGTGATTTGTCCTACATGCTCGATTACTCTCTGTAAAGATCAGCCTGCACCTCTCCACAGCTGCTGGAGCATCTTAAAGACCTGCTCTGGGTCTAGAGGGCTGTGTACGTCTATGTGGCCTGTACACACAGGGTAAATTGAATCTCTTGATTTCAAGGTAAAGCATGAAAAAGGGGGAGAACATAAGTTCTTCATTTAACACAAAGAACATCATTCATCCATAATATGGTTATGAAGGATTTTATTAAATATCACAAGAGGTTTTTGCATGTTTTAATTTAAACCCACCATAAAAGTAGACTTAGCTAGGCTGTTTTAATGTAGTCAGTAAGGTGTTTCAGGGTGTTGCTAGGCATTTGTCATGGTATCTTGGGTGGTTGCTATGGTGCTGCGTAATGGTTGCTAAATGTGTGTTGTAGAGTTGCCAGTTGGTACCTTAGGTGCTTGCTATGCATTACAAAGGTATTGTTAGGTAAGTGTTATAATATTGCTTGATGGTTGATGTACTATTCTAGGTGGTTACTATGGTGTTGCTGAATGGTTGCTAAATGTTTGCCATAATGTGAGAGGATTGTTTTGGTATTTTGTGTGGTTGCAGTGGTGGTGCTTAGTGGTTAATTTGGTACCCCAGGTGGTTGCTATCCTGACACAGGCACTTGCTCAGCGTTGCCAAGTATTTGCTGTTGTAGCCTATGTGTTTGGTTGTATTACTGGGTTAGTTAGTGTTAGATATATTTGGCAACTAAGAAGGTACACAGACCTTTTTTATTCCTATGGGGAAAAGTCCTTAATAAAGTTGGTGGCACAGCTTCTTGAACTGGGATGAGTTAGGCAGTTAAAACTCAAACAGAAAACTTAGAAGAGAGAATGGGAATAGAAGAATGATATAAAATGAATAGCAATTGATTTGTGTCCCTATATTAAACTATTATGAGTTGTAGTGACATGGTATGTCCACTAGATGTCAGCATCCATCAGGTTTTCAGTCTATACTAGGCTCTTTACCCTGAGTTGCTGAGGGTAGCAGTGATAAGAGTGGGCCATGAAACACAAGTTGATGATCTTTCTTCACTTATGCTGTTTGCACTGCTGAGTTACCCGTGTGTGTGTGTGTGTGTGTGTGTGTGTGTGTGTGTGTGTGTGTGTGTGTGTGTGTGTGTTATGCTGGGGCATAGGAGCACATGTTCTTATTGGATACGTGCTGCAGTGCTGAATGGCTCCATTGTGCTGGTGTAAACAAACAGCTGTGACTACCACACACACACACACACACACACACACACACACACACACACACACACACCACAGTAAGGTCAAATATTGCTTTGTCATCCAAAATAAAATGAGTGTGTTTAGGAGTCGTGGTGGGCAGCCACCTCAGACAATTCATGGAACAACTCAATGTGTTTAGGTATTTAGTCTAGGCCTAACTAACTACTATAATCCTATAACACAAAGAATTCAGCTGCACTCTCTGATGAGCATTTCATTTAGTATGACTATGGTTTACTGTACTGTACATTAGAGTTTATATGATAACGATATACAGTACTGCATCAAAGTTTTAAATGTGTGTATTAGGTTAGAATGAAAGGTTTATTATCTGGGCAGTAAGTGATATTAGAATAAACACAAATAACATTCCTACAAAAAGGTATGGTTTTCCATCACCGTGTTCATCTCCAATGTTCTCCCCATGGGAGTCCAATATTCTTTTATGTTCTCACCCAACATGTGGTTTGGTCAATCAGTGTTTAATGATGTCAAATCAAGTGAGCTGCTGATGGTATTAAACACATCAAGGCATTGGCTGTAGATTTCCAGGACAAATTTGAAACCATGCTTTGTCCTTTATACTACAGGGGATGGACAATGGAACTGAAACACCTGGATTTAGACCACAATAATTTATTAGTATTGTGTACTAGGGCCTCCTTCTGCGGCCAATACAGCGTCAATTCTTCTTGGGAATGACATTTGGATACAATCCGGGTTAGCACCTGAACATCCTTTTCAGACAGCTTCCTCTTGCATCCACAGTTAATCCTGTTGGATGTAGGTCGTCCTTCTTGGTGGTTTGCTGACATTACCCTGGATACTGTGGGTCTCGATACATCACAAAGACTTGCTGTCTTGGTCACAGATGCGCCAGCAAGACGTGCACCAACAATTTGTCCTCTTTTGAACTCTGGTATGTCCCCCATAATGTTGTGTGCATTGCAATATTTTGAGCAAAACTCTGCTCTTACCTGCTAATTGAACCTTCACACTCTGCCCTTACTGGTGCAATGAGCAATTAATGAAGATTGGCCACCAGGCTGCTCCAATTTAGCCACGAAACCTCCCCCCACTAAAATGACAGGTGTTTCAGTTTCATTGTCCAACCCCTGTAGTTACACGATCCCAAATAATTTCTTCAGAATTAGAAACTATTCTTCCTATTTACTGTATTTCTGTTTACCTGCGTCTGTTCTAATGGGCAAGTTTCTACAATAAAAACTTTGTGTTATTGCTCAGGGAAATAAGTGCTTATACACCTGAAACCTCAGCACAGTACTGTACTTCACTTGATCTGGCCTATTTGTGACCTTGTGTGACCTTGATTCTCTTGCAGAAAATTCTGGAGCAGGTTCTGCATAGAGGGAAAGACTGAAGTGGAACAAGAGAGCTTGATGATCTCTCCTTTCTGCTGCCTGCCCATTCTTTTCCAGCCCACTGAAGCATCACCAAGACTCTCTTTCACTCTCAATGGAGAATGTCCTCATAAGTGCTGATGATAGCACAGCTGATCCTCACCCCCAACCCCCCTCTCCCACCCCAAAAAAGAAGAAAAAAAATCTTTTCAGCGACTCATTTATTAGTTAATACTGACATTTAGATTATCTATGCCTGTTCTGTTTCATGAGGAGTGGGGATTGCATCATATTTCATCAGAATAGGTAATATGCAGGAGCCTCTGAGAAGACTGCAGGCCCTGATGTATCAGTTATCATCATTTTAAAAACTACATATTTTAAAAAGTAGGCTTTTTCAGGAGTGATTACCATAAAACTAGCACTCTTGAATCCCTCATGCATCTTTCAGTGAGTGCATTTACATTCATGTAAACAGCATTCTCTGATTTCTTAAATCGGAGAAAGGTTTAAAAATCCGATGAGGAGAGCTACATATTAACGCATGTGTACAACATACTGTGATTTCTGTTTTGTTTTTTATTTGTGCATACACTCTTCCTGATAAGCTCCAGCTGTCACTGATTGGTGGACAAGCACACAGAACCACCATCAGCAGGCCTTCTTCCTGCCCCATACACCTTGTATGATTGGCTGGTTGAAGAGGAGAAATCAGATTATTGTCTAGTGCATATAAACATGTTGATCTGAGTTCTGACAAAATCAGATTTTTGTCAGTTATTGGATTATTGAGTGCAGGTAAACACTCTCAGTGTTTCCAACCATTTTTTTGACAATTAGTGGTTATTCTTATCAGACTAAAACGTATGTTCCCTATTTGAAAATGACAGTTGCTTTAAATGCCACATTTATTTTCAATATATGTCATTTCTTCTAATATAAGACATATTTTTGTAACCCATACTGCCATATATCAGATTTCTGCATTCTAGCACTACACATAGAGTGTCACTACCTTAAAAGATAGAGGGCTATAAAAATCCAATAAATCTTACATTTTACAACATCAGCAAACAACCAAAAGCTAATTCATTTATGATGCACTTGAGTACTGCAGTTCTGTCATAGCCTTGAAGATATTTCTTCATGACGTTCGGCGCAGGGACACTGGGGACATTTTTCAGTACAACCCTCACTATTGTTTTTAAAGTGCCTTTCCATGTCTAGACCACGACACTGGAATTCTTTTGCCCTATTGTCCTCGGAACGAGTACACACTCAAATGTCAAATGGTCACCTGATCACTATGCTTATTGCCATTGTAGAGGAACTGAAGAATTTGATTAAAGTAAATGAAATATCACCAGTTTGTTGTTGTCCTATTATTCAGCTGTTCATTTCATTAATGAGGTGGGAGAGAGAGAGCTGATATTGAATCCATACTACAGAACTCTCTTTCCTCTGAGGTGGACTGAAGAATACTGCTGTCCTCCACAGGCAGCGAGCATGTGGTAAGAGGGTAAGTGCATTACTTGGCTATTTAGAATCAACAGAGACGTTTCCCTCAAGGGCAAAAGACCACTATGTTTCCAAACACCATCACATGCCACTGTGCCAGATGAAAATGCTTGAGTGGTTGGCTTTGGTCTCATGGTCTCTTTTTCATGGCAAACAGCTGATCTGGGGTGGTGTGGTAGCATTATGTGGTAGAGAAATAGAAAATCAAAGCCCATTTGATGCAAAATGGCACTTTTATATGAGGCAAGGCAAGGCAGAATATTCTTAAGATGATGAATGGAGTGAAGGATTCCATGTTGTTTGTTTGAACTTGAATTCAAAACATTTGTCACGTGTGCATATATATATATATATATTCTTCTAACTGCCTTAACACTGCTGTCTTTCTATCTGTTATGCTTAGAGCAGGTGTGGGTGTTATATTTATAAGAAATGGTGAATTTTGTGATATTACTAGTCAAGTCAAGTCAAGTCAAGGCTTTTTATTGTCATTACTTCTGAGTACAGGTACACAGTGTAATAAAATTACGTTCCTCTGGAACCAAGGTGCGACATGGAGCAGCAAGAACAATGGGATGACAAAGTGCAAACACTACAATCAATACAATAAATACAGTAAAAAAGAGACAGTTTGACAGACAGGACAGGACAGGACAGTGCAATACTGAACGGTATAATGAGATAGTGTTCATGGTGAGGATAAGGTATGGAGATATGTAACACTGTAACACTAATACAAGGACATTAAAATAAACCAATACATAACCTAAATAGGGCTCTGAGATCCCTGAGCTTAATGAAGTAATGTGCTGGTAATATGATCCTTGCCATCAGTAGCCGCAGCTTGAGAGAAAAATTGGCCACGCTCCCTCTAGGTGGGGTAGACGAGTGGAGTAGATGGCACTCTCTCCCTACATCACATCCAGTGAGAAGCTGGTTGGCAGAGGTGTCTGTTTGTTGTTGTATTGGAGTGCTTTCCTCTGAGTATGTTGGCTGCGCAGCAGTGATGTAATAGTGGCAGATCCATCTACCACAAGCAGAAACCACCAGAACTCCAGCCTAAAAAGTCCTGTAAATTCTACCCCACTCTCCTCCCAAGTGATCATAACCTTAATAATCATAATCATAATACTTCTGAACCACTGCATTTGATTTTTTTGCAATGGGTAGTTAAAATGTAACTTAGTTATGGGAGATGGACCTTGTCTGAATGTCTTATTTATACTTCTTTATTTATACACACATCATTTGACCATACCCAGTGTTACATTTTGTGCTGATGATCAAAACTTCAAAAGTTGAAAAATATATATTTAATTCTTAATGAAAGTTAATAAAGAGATATTTTATTCCAAGTAGATTTAGACCATTTCTATTGGTCAATTCATCATAAATCAATTCCTTGGTTTGCTGAAATTATAGCCAGGAGAACAATGACAGACTGGGCCAAATAGTGTGCTTCCTTCTGACAGTGATAACATGGACACTTCATTTTTCACCACTTTCTCTACATTGCTGTGGCACAAATGTTTCTTTTTGTCTCTCGTGGTTAGTTCCATATTCCATGTTCCATAACTCTTCACGAAACATCATTATCTTCTCCTCATCCCGAAGTCCAGAATTGGAGTTCTGTGAATAGAAATGCCTCACTAATGGGGCGCCGGACGCAGGCTGGGTGAAAGGGTCCATTGTCTGTGAGCTGTTAGAGAAGAGATGAGTGCCCAGGGCTCAATGTGCCACCATGTGCTCAGCTGGGCTGCACCCATTCAGTATTTTCTCATGATTTGTTGCATGTAGTTGGGCAAACCATTGCAGTGCAATTCTATTTCACTGCACTTTTTCGTTATCTCTGCTGCTGCCAGACCTGGAAGAGGGTGTTCTGTGTTCTGTGCTCAGTCCATGAATGCTGCTCTTTTGGTAAAGAAGTTATTTTTATTTCTGAGTTTAACCTGGAGGCTGCATGAAGGGAAGATATGTAGAAGCTTTATTTTCTTCAGAGCTGTGTTTGTTACCACGCAAAGATGCATCTCAGCACTTCTCTGCTGCAACGCCTGAGAATTGGGCAACATATGAGTTTCAGAAAAATGTTTTTCTGCTAAACATAGTTTTCTCCTCTCTTTCTTCTTTCCTTTACTGCAGATCTGAGAAAAGACAGGCGCCTTTTGGGCCAACTAATTTTAGAGTCAGCTCTTAATGCTGTGAAAAAAAATATTAATACATATTTCACAAGAGGCCTGTCTTCTTCTCACAACAAAGTCTTGTGGATTCTGGCTTTGACACGTTGATGAATATGACACAGCCCCGAAAACACATGACAAAGTAGCTGAAAATGGAATAAATCTGAGTGGGCCGCACTGGGCTTTCCACATGACGAGAACTGGTTGGACGGAGATAAAGAAGGGTTGTGAAATATCGCAGGATGTTGATTCCTTGCGTTACTATCGGGCAGCACAAAGTGAACTCATAAATCGTCAATTTCTCCAAGACTGTAGCTGCTGTATATAAGACAGAAACTCTTCAACATGACATGTTGGCTGGTCTCAAATGTTCTTTTTAAAGGAGCAACCCTGCAGCCCATAACAGTCTGTTCTGTTTGTTAGGTTTGAACAAACCTCTGGGATGTAAGCAGTGTCTGCTGCTGAGTATGAGTGTATGAGACTGAATGGTGACCTAGTTCACTGTTTCCAAATCAATATCAGGTTATGAGCTACATACACATCACCATGGCAGTCAAGACCATTTCAGAACACTTGTAGGCCCCAAGTGACATCCTGCTTTGGAACACTCAACCAACCCCAATTATTGTATTGTGTAATTTACAGTGACTGCCAGATTGCTGCTTTTAAAAAGAAAGGAACTGTATTTTGCACAAAAACGTAACGCATACAGAGAGGAAATACACCAATCAGCTGTAATATTACTCCTTGTTTCAGCACTTTGCAAACATTTTAGGTAATTCCACTGACCATACAGGAGCACTTTGTAGTTCTCTAATTGAAGACTGTTGTCCATCTGTTTCTCTGCATACTTTGTTAGACTCCTTTGTCAACCAACAGTGTTCTGGATGGCCAACATAAGCTGTGCAGAAACAGTTGGGCTTCTGTCTCTGACTTTACATTTACACAGGGGTGTCCAATCTTATCCGCAAAGGGCCGTGTGGCTGCAGGTTTTCATTCTAAACAACCACTTGTGACACTTGATCTCACTTATTTAATCAATGGGCCACTTTTCAAACAACTGGTCCATTTGGCTGGAACGAAAACCTGCAGCCACACCAGCCCTTTGTGCATAAGATTGGACATCCCTGATTTACAAGGTGGAGCAACTGGTTAGGAGTGGACAGGGAGTGGACACTGATGTTTAAACACTTCACCAGTACTGCTAAATCTGATGCACTCATATCAGCGCAAAACACACTAATACTCCCACACACATTTC
Source organism: Acestrorhynchus altus (assembly GCA_034509495.1). Lineage (NCBI taxonomy): Eukaryota > Metazoa > Chordata > Actinopteri > Characiformes > Acestrorhynchidae > Acestrorhynchus > Acestrorhynchus altus. Next base: position 15,867,905 of record CM067510.1, on the reverse strand, counting down.
TGCATATGTTACAAATACGTTTCAAATATATTCTTTACTTACAATAACCCTTTCATACATCATTTATGTTCCAGTAATTAAAAAGTATATATGAATAATGTTTTCTGTCTGCACTTTAAGACTAAGTAAACATTTGTGTTTTAATCCCATGTTTACTGTGACTGAGACTTTGTTAGAAGTGATGTCATGCCTAACTTCAGTGTGCTGTTTTTTCCTCCAATGCACTGTTTGATTGATTGGTAAACTAAAATAATGTCCACTGAAACACTGAGACGCTGTGTCTGAACAGGTTCACTTTTATCTGAGATCTCGTCTTGACTTCCTCAGTTCTCCTGAACTGCCATTTCTTATTAATGGACAACAATATAGAAAATGCAAGCTTGTGGGCATTAATTCCTGATGACTGATGCATCATACTAGGGTGAGGGTTAGGGTTAGGGTTAGGGTAAGCAAGACAGTTTGACAACCTTAGTTAACTGTTTAGTTAGAAGGAACTAAATTAAATTGTGCTGTTCTGTACTTAAGTTCTGTTATTTTGGAAACACTGATTTGTACTAAATCACTACTAAAATATAATTAAAATTATACTAAGTACACTTAATATATACAGACTATACTGGTCATATTTTCTCCACTCAGTATATTAGTCTGAACTGCCTGATTGAACACTAAACACATTAAATGTGTATTTACATTATTCCTGTAGGCCACTGTTCTATTATTTACAAATTTAGCATATCTAAATGTAATTAGCAGACTAATATACTTAGTATATTATACTAATATACAAACAGCATTAGAAGAGTGTTGAATATAACATATGACCAGTATACTTATTCAGTTTAGCCCAGTATATTTTAAATTATATTTTAATAATGATTTAGTACAAATTAGTGGTTCCACTAAAGTCTACTTTGCTTTTAATATATGCATATGTATATAAACATTGTGGCATAAATTATGTGTGTCCATCAAGCTCTGTTTCTTATTGTAGACAAATTATATCAAGTATACATTACTGTATCTATTACTCTTATCTAGCTCAGATTAATGCCCTTTAATGTCTAATACTTTCAAGAATACTTATGGCCATAGTTCCTTGCCCAAATCCTCACTTCTTCATTAACTTGATCATCACCATTGCAACAACAGCCACAAAATTACATTACTGGGGTCATCTGACAGCATCTCTGACCTCTGATATTCTTTACATACAGTCATGGCTAAAAATATTGGCCCACCAGCACTTCTTCAGGTAATTCTGGAATGAATGTTATTGGATCAGCCTGTTATCGTAATGACACCCATCATCATGTTCCCCAATTTTGTCCACTTAGGAATAATGCCTAGTTCCCCTTGTTTCCTGGTTTATTTAAAAATGTACATGTTAAATATAGTTTGCCTTAACCATAACTTAAACTGAACATAATTCAACCTAACCCTTTCCCTTACCCTAACCATAACCTTAATCATAACTATAGTCCAATGTGAAATGCTTACTGTTTCTGCAGGAGTTTCCATCCATTCCTGTTTTAGAAGCTCCATAACATGGAAATAACAGCAGTGCTAATGCTGTTCTTCTTGTATTTTGGAGGCTGGTTTGTGTGCATTTGGTCACCAGTGGTTGGGAGCTTGTTGAACTTCATAATATACAGTATGTACAAAATAAGTGTGTGCAAATGTTCTGAAAATTTGGGGGTACACTTTATTTTTTATGTTGTCCTTATCTGTCTCTTCTGTACAGAACTTCATCCTTAATAAAAGTTCTGTTGCTGGAAGATCTGCAATTTTAAACCCAATAGTTTTACATCAGAATATTTCTGCCCTCTTTGGAAATAATGGATGTGAACTAACTGCTCTTATAAATGGATTCTTTCACAGCACTGGAGTGCACTAGTACATGTAAAAGCACACAAACGGAACATAATGACCACTTCTATCCGTTTTTCATGTTCAGAGAAGCACTGTACTTCATTGCTTGAATATTTCTTTGCAGTGGGCCATAGCTTTCAGATAATATATCTCTTTATGCGTATGTATGTGTGTATGTGTGTATGTGTGTGTGTAGTGCAGTGTAGCTTCTGAATAATGTGCAATGCCAACACTGACATCTGTCTGTTTTACGCCTGCGTTGTTGGCCATGTGGGGCCGGGTGCAGGGCAGATGAACAGCAAATGCAGCAGAACCTCTACAGCTGACGTGACGAGGGCCATGTGACAGCGTCTCTAACCACTGATAATTTCTATATATAGTCTTGACCAAAAGTAATAGCACTCTTCCTTCAGAAATTCAGAACACCACCATCTCCCACACTGTCATGAAACAAAAAACCAACAAAGACAGACGGAAACCAAGGACCTGAAATACACAGACAAGATTAGAAAAACCTGGGGCTGATTTACCAATGAGCAGGGCTTAAAATGAGATACAGGTGGGGAATGGGGCAGAGCTAGGGCAAAGACAAGGCCAAAACAAAACAGAGATTCATACTGAAAAGCATGTGGGGGAACCAAAACAAAACAGAACAATGACAGGAAGGGACAGATAGGAAAGCCAAACATGACAGGAGTGTGACAGTAGGCCCCTCCCCAATGAAGCCTACTGGGGGCACGTAAGACATCAATCCCTGGAGCTGGTGAAGGAGAGGGACTGGACAAACAAGAGCAGGACAGACATGGCACAAACACGAAACTGTATTAATTCCATCATTTCCCGGATCTGGGAAACACAGGACACACAAGACATGACAGGGGACTGGACAGGAGAAACATGAAATGAGACCTGAGTCTGGGCCTGGAGAATGGGAGACATGAAAGGACAGTGCACGTGAGAAGCACTAGAAAAAACAGGACTAGAACACTAGACGTGACATGGGACTGGCTATGAGACATGACAGGACCAGGTAACAGAACAGGAATGAACTGCCAAGGACCAAAAATCCATGTCCCCCATGTGGTCAGTGCTTGTAATCCACACAGGACCTGAGTAAATTGTTCCTGTTGCTGTCTTTGCTGGATAGCCAGTTCCTCCACAGATTGTGAAATGTCCGAAAGAAGCAATTCATGTTGTCCTATTAACTGTCCTTGTGAGGACACGTATACATGGTATCTGCTGCTTCTATAATCGACCTAGTTTTTTGTCAAGGCTGGACAGATGTGAGCAAACGCAGATAATCAAAATAAGGCATTAATAGGATAAGGCAAGAATCAGGGTCAAACAGTCCAAGTCAAAAGCAGGCAAAAATAGGTCATATACGGGAAGTCGGACTGAAATACAGGAAAACGGAGTTGCAAGGGCAAAACTAGGCACACGGCAAAGCTGAGGACAGGCTTAAATACACTCTGAACCAGGTGAACATAATCAATATTCCAGCAAGCTCACATGATCTGTCAGGTAATGGACTGAGGGATCTTGGGTAATGGAGTCTGGAGAGACAGAGCGATGCATGACACATGGGGTACTGTGTGTAGAATTCTGAGGTGAAAAAATCATTGAATCCATTTTCAAATAAGGCTGTAACATAACAAAATGAGCAACAAGTGAAGGGCTGTCTATACTTTCTGGACGCATAGTAATTGTGCAGATGTTACAGTACAGTAGAACCGTGTCCTACTCCTCCAGGCTGATCAATCAATGAGACCTTGGGAAAGGTTATTTTTTCACTCTTCAACTATACAAAACTAATGTATTAATTTTGCTTAAATGTGTTTCATCTTTAACTTCATGCCTGAGTTTAGTAAGTTGAAGACCTACATCCATCATCAGCATGCCTATCAGACAAACAGCTACACACTTTTTAATCACTTTGATAATATACACTGGCAGGACAGCAACACTTCAGGTGCTCAAATCCCATTATCACTGACTGACTGTTGATCAACCAAATGTCATTTTAATCAGAACCTCAGTTATGACAGCTGATTGAGGTCGGTAGGTGGCAGATCTCTGACACAGGCTCATTACGGGGTGCAAATAAAGTGTTGAATTACAAAGCATTTATTGTGACAGTAATGAAGCTTCATTTGCTTTTACACATTTCAAATCAAGAACTCTCACCACACTCACACACTTTGGCCTCAAACAACCAAACTTACTGACTGACTGCAACACTACAATGTTTTTTTATTTTCAACACTATTAATGGTTATTATGGTATGTATCCATTTGCATTTTCTGCCACATTTTGTTGTACAGAATCTCCTAATATACATATGGACATATATGTGCCTTGAAAACAAAAGGATAGCAGACCACTATTGGCCCACCAACAGTGATACTGATGGTCCACTGGCAATTTGCTCAGTGTTTTCTGGAATGTCCACTGGTGGTTAAGCAGGATATTAGACAGAAGGACACTATTTTGGTATCTGAACCACACTCAAAAAAGCTGGCATGGGGAGAAGAGATCTTGGGCTGAAGTTCAGGGTGGCTTGGATACAACAGCTCATTCATTTTTTTTCTAAAATTCAGGACAATGAATATATTATGAAGAGTATTAACCTTTAATAACCTAATTTTGTGGGATGTTTTTTTGTAGTCTGATGTACTTTTATTCACCAAAAAATTACAAATGTATTTATAGGAGAGTCACACATGCCAGATGTTGGTATTTTCAGAATATCCCAGGCCACTCAAATTTGTCTTCAGTTGGGATGTACAAATGAACAGAACTTAAACATCTGCATGAATTTGACCATGTTTTGTTACTAGTTCCTAAAATTATTTGCTTATAAGCACTGAAAAGCCCTTTACATCTTGAAAAATTGTCATCTAGTGTTTTTGAGCTGAAAATGCAATCATTGTGATGAGTTATTTGTAATGATTAATTGACATGGATATTTATAATAAAAAGTTCTTCAAAATACTTGACAGTAGTCCAAATAAAAAACAAACACCAGAAAATTCTTTATAATTTATGTCAAATTTATTTATGTACCCTTCCTGTTTTCCTCTATAACCCAATATCTAGAGAAGTGACATCATTAGCACCACCCCCTCTTGCTGATCAGTCAGAGTCTGCATGCAGGTTTACCATGTACAAGTGGACTGAACAGTAAACAGCCATTTGAAGGCTCCTTTAGCACTTAAACTGAGATTGAATTCAGTTGTTTTTTCAGAGAGAGTTTCCTAATAGTTTAAAAGAGCTTATGCATATTGGAATAACTACATCTACTGTCCAAAGAACGCGTTCTACAAGACATTGGTCGTGTCTGTCGTGTGTCAGTCCTGCTCACCTCTGTCTTCCTGTCTTGTTCTAGTTGTTATTTCTCCCCATGTGCACATGGGTTGTGTTTGTTTTAGTTTTGTCCCCTCCCTTGCTCCACCCATTCCCAGCTTTGTCTCATTTGTAACCCTGCCCCTTCATTATCATGTCCCAGGTGTGGTCAATGTTTGTTGTATTTAAGACCCTTTGTCTCAGCCTGCTTTGGTCAGTCCTTTTGTTTCCAACTTTGTGTGTCAGTAGAGATTGTGTCAGTTTGTAGGTTTGTTTCCATCCTGGTTAGTTTCTGTGGGTCATGTCTCCCTACGGGTTTGTTAGTTTTGTGTATCATGTAGTCTTTTCAGTCTAGATCCGGTTTGTTCATCTGTCAGCCCTTTGTCCAGTTTTATCCGTTTGTTCCATTTTATTTTGTTCTTTGTGTTTATTTTCATTAAATCGTCAACTCCAGCATTTACCTTCGCTTCTCTACGTATTTGTCTGTTCAGCTCACCACTCTGACAACATTTAACAAATCCTGAATAAGAAAACATGTTCAAATCTTCATGTAAACTGCAGAAGTTTGGTCTTAAGAAGAAATTATAGTTGGTGAATGAGACCCAGTGTGATTAGGGATGTGACGAAGTTCAAATTCGAATTTGATGACATTCAAACTTTGACTATTTTTAGCAGATTCGTATTCGACTGATGTTTTAGGGCCAATTTTCCTCGAATGCGGATTTGAAATCGCCGCCGGTATATAAAATAGAACTGTTCATACAGTCAGGACCGGACAGCACGAAGCAGACGCAGAGATAAATATAGCACATTAATGGGACAAATGCGTTAAACAGAGTAAAACAGTCCAGATCAATAACAGGCAGGAGAGACAATACCAGACTGGACAATACCAGAGACGGAGCCGAAAAACAGATGCAGATCAAAAATCGGCAGACAGGATCAGAAACGGAACAGGCTCAAACAGACAGACTGATAACGATAAGCATGGGTAGTGCTGAGGGCTGCGAGGCAACCGAACAGATTGAAAAATTGGATTAAAGTCTCTCCGGACCAGGTGAATACAATCAGAAATCAGGTGATTGGGAAGGTGAGGGAGTCACATGATCCGTCAGGTAACAAACTGAAGGATTCTGGGAATTGGAGTCCGGAGAGACTGAGGGGTGCATGACACATACAGGTTGATTTCCAGCCTGCAGGTCATCTTTTAGAGACCGCCAATGTTTATCTGAATTTAATGGTGAATGTTGTTTACTTTATACTTCCGCTTTACATAAATAAATAATGAAAATGACCGAATGTGGTAAGAAAACAAGTGTAAAACACAAAACAGTAGTAAACACGAACAGTTCTATACTACTATTTGAGATATGTCTCATTTGTGTAAGAATGCATAATAAGTTAATTACATGATAATAAATGATTGATAATTTTATGATTCAGTGTCATTTAAACAGCATAATGAATTGTTTACAGTACACCGTGAGTCTGTGACTACCTGTGGCTGATGGTCTGTTTAAACATCATGTATTTGTGTTGAAAAAATACAAAAATATAAGCACAAATGGGCGTATCAGGGTTTATTGGGTGTTCTTGGCCTTGTGTTTACCAAAACCGCATTCGCATCCGCATTCGACGGATTTGTAGCTACAAAATTCGAATCTGACGGATGCGGATATTCCTCAGTTCCGTCACATCCCTAAGTGTGATGCAAACCATTAGTACCACACATTTTAAAAATGTTCCATTTCTGTAACATCACGGGCTAACCTTCTGCACCATCTAAAAAAAGTTGCTGAGCGAGATTCTCAGCGAGTAGTTTATAGCACTCTTAAGCTAATGAAGCTCAAAAGTAACTGAAGTTTGTCACATTTGTGACATAAAGACTAGATATGTCTTGACCCATCAAATAAATTTGGAGAAACAGTGAAAATAGTGTAAATTTGATTTGTACAATGATCGGATTAGAGCTGTGGATGTGAATGTGTGTGCAGTGTTACATATAGACGCCCAATTTCAATACAGCCTTAAATAACTTTGAAGAGGCTATGGAAATGACAACTCCCCCTCTCTCTCTAGCACATTCATACACACTCTTGGAGGCTCCCTGAACACCTCAAGCAGAGGTAATGAGCTGTCAATGGCTGCGTTTGAATAATTAACCGAATATTCAAAAGCAGCCCGACCAAGTGGGGAAGACACACAGAGCCCAGGCTGTGAGAGCATGTGAGAGATGCACTGCGCCAAAATCAAATATTCTGATTCAAACCCACAGCTCATTCGATTTCATTTTCAGAAAGGCAGACCTACATTAGACACACGCCTCAAAAATCAATAAGGATTCACTGTATTCACACATGCAAACAAACAAGACATTATTTCTGCAAGATCTCGAACCTCCTCAAGACAGTTCAATTCTTCAGACTGATGATCAGTGACACAGTGCTGAGCCCAAAGCACCAAGCTCAGAGATAATTCAGTGCTCAGTGCTCTATTGAAAGAACATGTTGGTGAACAATCATATTGATCCAAGTATACTTGATCTGCCAGCACATGATCAGTGTGAAATCTTCCTCTCGGGTTTGGTGCTGGACTTTTAAGGTGCTCACCCCATGCCAACCTCGTAGTAACCTACGAGTGTGACCCAACAGGGTTCTAGAACTTATCAGTTCACTCTAATAGAGCAACCACATTGCTGTGAGGACATGATTGCATTTGGCCACAAGAGTATTAGTGAGGTCAGGATGTTGGATGATCTCCACTCCATCTCATTCTCAACCCCCACTTTCTCAAAAGTAAAGAGAACTCGGTTCCACTGCTCCACAGCCAAATGGTGAGGGGCTTTATACCCCACAAACCCACACTTAATATTAGAATATTAGGCATGGTGCCAATAGGCTGATGTTTATCTGCTCCAGAGAGTCCTATTCCATGGACAACACAAGCTGTGTGTACATTTGCACATCTGTGCCAGCAATGTGTGCGACTCAAGCTGAATGCATTTATTAGTAAGGGAGTCCACAAACATTTAGACATTCAGAGACCAAGGGGAGGCGCTAGGACCATGCAGCTGAGATCACCCCCACTCAACCCCCCCTCTCCCTCCCATTTACCCCGGGCAGCACGTGCTCGCGCTCAATTCAACACTTTGTTGGTGCAGCGCTGCTGACCTGCAGCTCTTCACTCTCAGCTCCTGCTCTCTCTCTCTCTCTCTCTCTCTCTCTCTCTCTCTCTCTCTCTCTCTCTCTCTCTTTGGGGAAGTTGAGTGTGTGATGTGAGCAGCTGTTGCCCGGTTCAGGAGGAGGAGGATGGTGATGGTGATGATGATGATGGTGATGGTGATGAGAGTTAAAGTGCTGTAGCTGTGCTCCGGCCGCTCGTCGCCGCTCGCGGACACAATGTGGACACACACGCGGAGGAGCGTCTGCGCGCGCCTGACCGCCCTGCACGCGCTGCTGACGCTCTTCAGCGCGTGTTTAGGTCACAACCTGAACAGCGGAGGTAAGAGTGACGAGTTCTGTTACGCGCGTGTGTGTGTGTGTGAGTGAGCTCCTAATAAAGACTTATATAGTGAATAAAGAGAGTTATATAGTGAATAAAGAGTTATATAGTGAATAATGAGTCATATAGTGAATAGTGAGTTATATAGTGAATAAAGAGTTATATAGTGAATAATGAGTTATATAGTGAATAATGAGTTATATAGTGAATAGAGTTATATAGTGAATAGTGAGTTATATTGTGAGTAATGAGTTATATAGTGAATAAAGTTATATAGTGAATAAAGAGTTATATAGTGAATAATGAGTCATATAGTAAATAGTGAGTTATATAGTGAATAAAGAGTTATATAGTGAATAATGAGTCATATAGTGAATAGTGAGTTATATAGTGAATAAAGAGTTATATAGTGAATAATGAGTTATATAGTGAATAATGAGTTATATAGTGAATAGAGTTATATAGTGAATAGTGTGTTATATTGTGAATAATGAGTTATATAGTGAATAAAGTTATATAGTGAATAAAGAGATTTATATAGTGAATAAGGTGTTATATAGTGAATAGCGAGTTATATAGTGAATAGTTATATATATAGAGTTATATAATGAATAGAGTTATATAGTGAATAGTGAGTTATATAGTGAATAATGAGTTATATGTTGAATAAATAGAGTTATATAGTGAATAGTGAGTTATATAATGAATAAAGAGTTATATAGTGAATAAAGAGTTATAGTGAATAATGAGTTATATAGTGAATAAAGAGTTATATAGTGAATAGAGTTATATAGTGAATAGTGAGTTATGTAGTGAATAAAGAGTTATATAGTGAAGAGAGTTATATAGTGAATAGTGAGTTATATAGTGAATGAGTTATATAGTGAATAAAGAGTTATATAGTGAATAGTGAGTTATATAGTGAATAAAGAGTTATATGGTGAGTAATGAGTTATATAGTGAATAAAGAGATTTATATAGTGAATAAAAAGTTATATAGTGAATAATGAGTTATATGGTGAATAAAGAGTTATATAGTGAATAAAGAGAGTTATATAGTGGAAAAAAATTTATATAGTGAATAAAGAGTTATTTGTTGAATAATGAGTTATATAGTGAATGATTAGTTATATAATGAATAATGTGTTTTATAATAAACAATGTGTTATATAGTGAATAATGGGTTATATAGTGAATAGAGTTATTTTGTGAATAGAGTTATATGTTGAATAATGAGTTGTATAGTGAATAATGAGTTATACAGTGAATAATGGGTTATGTAGTGAATAATGTGTTAAATAGTGAATAGAGTTATATAGTGAATAGAGTTTTATGGTGAATAATGAGTTACACGGTGAAATGAGTTGTATAGTGAATAATGAGTTATATAGTGAATAAAGAGTTATATGGTAAATAATGATTTATATTGTGAATAATGAGTTATATAGTGAATAAAGAGATATGAGGTGAATAAAGAGTTATATAGTAAATAAAGAGTTATATGTTGAATATTGAGTTATATAGTGAATAAAGAGTCATATGGTGACTACAGTTATATAGTAAATAAAGAGAGTTATATGGTGAATATTGAGTTATATAGTGAATAAAGAGTTATATGGTGACTATAGTTATATAGTAAATAAAGAGAGTTATATGGTTAGTAATGAGTTATATAGTGAATAAAGAGTTATATGGTGAATAATGAATCATGTAGTGAATGAAGAGTTATTTAGTGAATTAAGCGTTATATGGTGACTAGAGTTATATAGTAAATAAAGAGAGTTATGTGGTGAATAATGAGTTATATAATGAACAAAGAATATTTGGTGAATAAAGAGTTATATGGTGAATAGAGTTCTATAGTAAATTAAGAGAGTTATATGGTTAATAATGAGTTATATAGTGAATATAGAGTTATATATTGAGCCATATAGTGAATAAGGAGTTCTAAAGTGCATAAAGGGTTATATGGTGACTAGAGTTATATAGTAAATAAAGAGAGTTATATGGTGAATAAAAAGTTATATAGTGAATAATGAGTTATTTAGTGAATAACGAGTTATATAGTGAATAAAGAGTTATATAGTGAATAATGAGTTATTTAGTGAATAATGAGTTATTTAGTGAATAATGAGTTATATAATGAATAATGAGTTATATAGTGAATAAAGAGTTATAAAGTGAATAAAGAGAGTTTTATGGTGAATAAAGACTTATATGGTGAATACAGTGTTATATTGTGAATAAAGTGTTATATAGTGAATAAAGTGTTATAAAGTGAATAAAGAGTTATATAGTGAATAAAGAGAGTAATATAGTGAATAAAGAGTTATATAGTGAATAAAGAGAGTAATATAGTGAATAAAGTGTTATATAGTGAATAAAGTGTTATATGGTGAATAATGAGTTATAAAGTGAATAAAGAGAGTTATATAGTGAACAAAGAGAGTTGTATGGTGAATAAAGAGTTATATAGTGAACAAAGAGAGTTGTATGGTGAATAAAGAGTTATATAGTGAATAAAGAGAGTTGTATGGTGAATAAAGAGTTATATAGTGAATAAAGAGAGTTGTATGGTGAATAAAGAGTTATATAGTGAATAAAGAAACTTTGGTGATAAAGCCAGAGAGGCCAGGTTGAGATAGTTTGGACATGTGTTGAGGAGGAATAGTGGATATATTGGACAAAGAATGTTGGAGATGATGCTGCTGGGCTGAAGGAGAAGAAGAAGACTTCAGAGAAGGTTTATGGATGTGGTGGAGGTGGACATGGAGATGGTTGGTGTAACAGTAGAGGAGAAGATGGTGGCAGATTATCCTGTGTGGCGACCAGCCGAAAGAAGAAGTAGATGTTATGTATGATGAAGTAATTACAAGTTATGCTGTTTGATAACTGGCCATGTTGTGATAAATTATTGTGATTGAATTGTGAATGAGTAGGTTGTGTATGACTTTTGCTGTTGTGAGAGCAAGCTATGTTGTAATAAAATCTTGACCAGATTGAGTAGCAGGGTCTTTATGTTGTGGATCATGAGCTGTTTGTTTGATTGCAAGTTTGTGGTGAAGTTTAATGATATGTATAATATCAGTTGTGCTGATGTAATGTATTCACTCTTCATCTCTTTCCTCAGTGAATGGAGCTGTAGATGATATATTTTCAGAAGTCTTTCATTATCATGTGAAATTGGAAACATCACTTTTTCCTTCACTCATATTTTTATATTCATTAAGCACAAGAAGCTTTTATTGTGATGTACTTTTGATTTTTATATGATGTATTTTATTGTTCTTAAGTACCTTTTCACAGAGTTGCTGAATATGTCCTGCCATGATTTGCATTTAAAAGCAGCTCTATACAGAAAGTTATTGACAAGATGTTTTAAATGCCTTATAAGTCAGGTGAGGTTAGCTTTTAAAATACACTTGAACAAATGCTGAAAGCTGTTCTATTATATTAATGATGTGTGCAGTGCAGGAACCCACTGTTGAATGGGTTAGACACATTGACTCAGCTTGAATGGTACAGTTGTGCAAAACTAAACTATTCCACAAAATTAGGACTAGGTATTGTTTAAAAAATGTTTGACACAGATATAATACTTTAATTTTAATATTGATACCAATACAGTTTATTTTCAATGTTTTCAATACCTTTGTTTTCTAATTGTGATATTGTTTTAAAAAAGGAGTAATTAATTGCAAACAAAAAACAACCAACATGAGTAATCTCATACTGTCATGAGAGGCTTCAGACATTTAATTTGGATCTTGCTGAACCAAGTAAACAATTGTCAGAATTAAATTTAGTGCTGCATTATTTAGATGCATCACAAACTTCACAACCACTTAGCACTATGTGGATGTGTGATCTCACAATTACAGAGGAGATTAAATCACTGCTACCAAAAAGTAATTTGTGATTACAGAAGAAATTAAATTACCACTACTAAAATCTAACTCACAATTACAGCGGAGATTAAATCACTGCTAGTAACTCAAGATTATATAGATCAATTCATCACTATTATAAACTCTCTTGTGATTATGGAGCAAATTATATTACTGCTACTATAAACAAACGTGAGGAGGACATTAAATCACCTCTACTATAAAGTAATGTTATTATGGAGGAGATTATCACCACTACTATCAGCTAACATGATTACGGTCCAGATTAAATCACCACTACTATAAAATAGTTTGGGATTACAGAGGAGATTAAGTCACCAATAATATAAACTAATTTGGGATTTACAGAGGAGATTATATCACCAATACTGTAAAATAATTTGGGATTAGAGAGGAGATAATATCACCACTACTATAAACTAATTTGGGATTACAGAGGAGATTATATCACCAATACTGTAAACTAATTTGGGATTACAGAGGAGATTAAATCACCACTACTATAAACTAATTTGGGATTACAGAGGAGATTATATCACCAATACTGTAAACTAATTTGGGATTACAGAGGAGATTATATCACCAATAATGTAAACTGATTTGGGATTACAGAGGAGATTATATCACCAATAATGTAAACTGATTTGTAATTACAGAGGAGATAATATCACCACTACTATAAACTAATTTGGGATTACAGAGGAGATTAAATCACATCAACTATAAACTAACTTGTGATTTCGGGGGAGATTAAATTACTACCTCTATAACTCAAAAATTAGGAAGAGATTAAATAACTGCTACTGTAAACTATTTCACAAATTCGATCAGAAGAGACAAGCTCTTGAACAGAGGCTCTGTGACACACTCAGCCACAGCCCTATTGCACACAAATAGTTTACATCCCACTCTCTGTTCACACAACACTCTTTCTGTCTCTGTTTGTCAGGAAGCCAGTTGTGGGTGTTTATATGTTACTTGCATTAGTAGCAAGGTTAACTCCAATAATCTCTCATATTTTGCATCTTTGAGAATTTTTATACTGGGGCGCTTTGGTTAGTATCAAATGTTGGTACTACCCTTGTTTGTGTCTATAAGAAGTTCACTGTCAATTTTCAACAGGAAATACAAAGTTAAGGATATCAGCACAGTGTAATCAGAATGAATCAGGCATTAAATAGTTAACTAAAGTAAGTGTGTAACTAGTGGCTGAATATTGTACAGCTGTTCATGATTGTTTGGGATTTGGGAGCTCATCCAAGTGTGTGTCCACTACACTCTACAGACTGGAGCACTGTAAACTGCCTGTTGTGTGTGTGTGTGTGTGTGTGTGTGTGTGTGTGTGTGTGTGTGTGTGTTTCTATGTTTACTTTGTTTTTCTTGCACAGATTGCTTTGTGTTGTGTGTGATTGGTTAAGCACCACAAATACAAACAAGCAGGACGATGAGGTCACTCCTACCGCTCTCTGTGATGGATGTTTATGTCTGAATTTAATAATAGCATGTTTTTGTGTCCCAAAGCTTGGGTCCCACAGGTTAATTCCATGTAGGATGAAATTAATAGTTTGAATGGAACGCATTACGAAGAAGCACTGAATGCATTAACAGTGGTGACATTTCTGTGGTGAAATGAAAAGTCCACCTTATCTGGCTGTGGTAATTATTTGAGGCTGCTGGAAAAGAGGACACTAATGAAAGGGGATGATTATACGCAGTGGTGACAGCTGTGATAGATTAATCAAGTGTGCATGCTTGATCACCTGGAATTACACTGGTCACAGAGGTGCAGAAATTTGAGAGAGATAGAGCAAGAGGTGGGAGCTGAGGGATGGGGTGTTAGTGGGGGATCAATAGCTTGTTGGGGGCTTGATTGAAGTGTGGGACCAATAGATGTTTTGGGAATCAGAATGGTTAGTCTATGGGTGTTTTGTCTGGGATTCATTGGTTGGAGGAATCAGTGGATGGAATCAGTAGATGGTTACATTACTGGAGGTGGAAGCAGGGAATGATCAGAGATTAGTAGTTGGTTAGTCTTGGTGAGTGGAGTGTGGAGCGATCAGAGATCAAAGGATGGTTAGCATTGGAGATGGAAGCAGAAATGAGAGATCAGTAGTAGATAGTGTAGAGGGTGAAGACGGTTTAATGTGTGTGGATCTGTAAAGGTCTATGTGAGTCTATGTGAATACCTGTTTGTGCAAAGGTATGATAGAAGCTGCTGTTGCTGTGTTTGTGTGTGTGTGTGTGTGTTCTACTGTTTCATATATATGTAGACATTGTGTGTATATTGTATATTGTATGTAATGGTGCGATAGTCCTGATGTATGTGGAGGGGTGGGTGGATTTGTGTTTATGAGTGAGGTGGGAACCTGTTGTGTAGGGAAGTGATAGAAACAGGTGTGGAAAACAGAGATGAGAAGTGGAGTGTGTGAAGGGAATCACTCTCTTGAGAATTTTTGAGGGCAAGATTGGTTAGCAACTGTGAAAAAAGCAAGGTGACACAAGAGAGTGGGAAAGGGAGGTAATAAATGGGGAGAAGAAACACTCAGGAGATCAGGAGATCAGAGATTAAAGGAGGAGTTTGGAGAAAAATCAAATGTACAGCTTTTATTTTTACCCCACAACACATTCAGTCCATGGTCCAAGACATGCTGGATGCTTTGCACTTGAGTTCTAGATAGTGTAGCTTGTTTATGTAGTTTCTGACACTGTGTGACGTAAGTATCTACACATATAAACTATGTGGACAAAAGTTATGGCACACATGCACATTGTTTTTTTTTTTTTCTGAAATCAAGGGTAATTAAAAGAGTTTAAATGTTTTGGAGTAACTGTCTCTACTGTCCAGGGACATCTTGGAGCATTGCTGTGAGTCTTTGATTGCTTTCAGTGACAAAGTGTTTTGTGAGGTCAGGATGTTGGGAAACCACCACCCACCTCATCCCCAGCTACTCAACTCATCCCCAAAGTATTGGATTGAATGCTTGGGAGCGTTAAACCCCCTGGCTCTAGGCATGGTGACAATAGGTTCATGTTTATCTTCTTCAGTCCTATTCTATTGGCAGAATTTCTCTCCACAGAATAGACAAACTGTGCACGTCTGTATCAACGACAGGTGCAACCTAAAGTGCCAGATCTGGCTGTTGAGACAGACTATTTTGGAGATTAGCTAGGTGCCAGATATATAACAGACATATATTGGATATGTATTGCATATGTATCAGATATCATGATCCGATTGATATCCGATAAGTGGCTGTGCAATGAGCTGATTGATATCCAGTATGTGGTTGTGCGAGGATTTGATATGTATCCGATATGTGGCTATGCAAGGATCCGATTGATATCTGGTATGTGGCTATGGAGAGATCGGATATCGATCTGGTGATATCTGGTGTGTTTGAACGTAGCCTAAACATCAGATTCTGTGTATTTGCTGTTTACACTGTCCCCCAGATAACACATCTGGATCACATATGTTGTTTGTGCCACTTTTATGTGTTCTGTGAAAGCCAGGTTAAAAGAATCTGCCATAGTGGTAGTGATGAATCTGACAAAGTATATTCAAACCCATCTCCTATAAAGCATTCAACTTATCAGACGTCTCATTCCCCACCACTGTGAACAGCCCTGACTTGGTATATTACTGGTTATGGACAGGAAAGATGAGAAGAGAAGAGGTGGAAAATGCAGGAAATGATCAGAGAGTCAGAAATGAGGACAGAGTGCTGCCCTGGAGGACAGCCGGAGTCAGGTGTGAAAGGAGGAAAAGAAGGAATGAAGCAAAGTCTCCACCACCCCAGTGTATTATGTGTGATGGAGTACTGTAGTATCAGATATTCTTATTTCTCTTTTATCATCTCTCTTCTGTCTCCACACACACACACACACACACACACACACACACACAGACCAACATTCCGGGAATAAAACTCATTTTCCCACAAAGCCTCCTGGTGAGAATCAGGAAATGGTGACCTGGCTGGGGTCATTAAGGGTTAATTAAGGGGTAATTAATCAAATCTGGCCTGGAGCTTCACAATGAGAACAGGTGCCTCTCTACAGTGTGCTAAGGTTAAATTGGAACAGGGTGAATCTGTGTTGTGTAGCGCAGCGTGAGTCCAACATAAACACTGGAGGAGGCAGTAAATTAACAGAACTTATGAATAAAAAGCTTTTTATGCACTGCCATCATGGACCAGTGTGTGTATGCATTTTGTGTGTGTGTGTGTGTGTGTGTGTGTATGCATGTGCATGCATGTGTGTTTTGTCTGACTGTTGAACCTAAGCACATGAGGGCACACAGATCCTGAGGCAGAGTAGAATGTATTAAAAATCATCAAGCCTTATGAAGGACATTCACTATTTTGCACAAAATTTCAGCTCTACTGGAGCATTTACAGCCTGTAGAAATCTCACAGTGACTAGAGAGTCTAGATCAGAGCAGATATTTATGACTGCAGCTCTATTCAAGCTGGATTAGTTAGACAGAGAAGGTTTTGTCATGTAAATTATAAGGGATTTGATGGGCCAGTTTGTATGGAATAAATAATCTTTGTAATTTTACTAAGTTATTACAAATAGGCAGGATTGAAAGGTCGTAGCCTGATGTACACCGTGCCAGAGTACTGGGGAGGGTTAAGAGAATTCCTGTTAGAAAATGGATTGTTGTGATCTCCTTATCTGCTGCATGTATAAACACAAGAACTCACCACACTCACTCTGACCGTTGTTGTCATAACCGTGTCCATATTTATAATAGTTAAGTGGGATAAATCAGTGGCCTGTGATCTCATATGGTTCATATATTTTCCTGGAAAGAAGTGCAATAATCATTATAATGATCATTTTAGAGACTTTAATACCACTGGCATGATATATAATGTAATATAATATAGTATAATATAATATAAAATGAAGTTGGTATAGGTTTAAAAATAAAACGGAAATAAAATAAAAGCACTTTAAAGAAACTAGGGCTAAAATTCTATTTTACCTGAATGGCGATACACAGTACAATATATATTATATTGCACCTCATTAAGTCCTTTGTCTTTTTTACTTATATATTTTACTTTTTAAATATATTGACATTTAATTTCTTCTTTATATACAAAAGTCATTTTGATGTCAGAACTTTGTCTTATCCACTGGAGTGGAGAGGTAAAGAGTAGAGGAGAAGCTGAGAGCAGGGGGCATAGCAAGGCAAGGGAGAAGAAAAAAGGTTTTCCACAAGATCTAAACAAAACACCTAGTGTATATTTTAAATTTAATTATTTACAAAAATGGGAAAACCTGAATAGGAAATGACTCAGCAGACAGCTTGACTGGTCTGAGATGAATTCCAGGACAACAGAATCCATAGCATGCATGACAGTAGCCATGTTTATATGCAGTCTAATAATTCATGTATAATCCAACTAATAGCTCAATCAGAATAGAATCCATTTATGCCTACGCCTCAATCAAAATGTGGCCATTTGGAATACAGTTTGTTTGACTGAATGAGGTACGTAATCAATTATTATAAAATCTATGAAATAGAAGAATAATAGCCATGGAAACACCTGGATCTAATTACATTCCCAGTTGGAATGTTTAAGTATGTTCTAGTTGGAGAAAGTGTGATACTCTGTATCTGTTAGCTTTTAAATTTGGCTTGGATTTGATTTATGGTTTTGCTAATAAACAATAAAGACAATAAATATGAAAACCTAATTGAACAACTTCTTAACTTCTAACTTCTTAAACTGTGAGTATAAAAGATGAATAAAACTTTTTACTGTCCAATTTAAAACCCAAATTTATGTCCCAAGTAGCAACAATAAAATTAAGATTTTCAGCAAAAAAGAAAAAAGGGAGAGAAAAAAGTGAGACAGTAATTTTGTGTTACTTCTATATTTGTAATGTCGCTTTTATTTGACATGGTCTGGCCTGAGTCACATGCACAAGTCCAGCAAGCTCTACCAGCAACAAAGGCTCCCAGGCCAGCCAGTAGATATGTTCCCTTCATAAGGTCCTGGGTCTTCCCCCGGTCTCCTCCCAGTTGGTCAGTGGATATCTTTGTCAGATGCCCAAACCACCTCAGCTGGCTCCTCTCAACACAGAGGAGCATTGGATCTATTCAGAGCCTTTCTAGGAGTCTTGTTCTATTGGTAAGTACCCACACTTCCTGACCATAGTTAGAGTGGGTATGTTGGTAGACTGGCTCGTTTCTCTTCACCCTTGAATTTCAGTACAGCAGAATATATTACTGTCATACTACTATCGTATTACTGTAGCCGCTGCACCAAACCTGTGATTGATCTTGCAATCCCTTTTCCCGTCACTCAAAAACAAGACCCCTTAAATGGTTCACACCTCCTACCTGGAGGGTGCATACCACCCCTTTCTGCATAACGTCCATGGTCCCTGATTTGGAGTTGCAGATCCTCATACTGATGTTTGTGCAGCTCATTACTTCATTCTCGAGTAGTTCTCTCTTACAGTGTAAGATTGGAGCTCTGGAAATGTGGGTTCCCTAACTAATTCTACATCAGTGAAACACACTTAGCAGGTGCTAAATGCTCCAGTATGTCAGCCTGAATAAAGGAATGTCAGGACTGGGTGAAAGCCTGGTGCATTTTTAATGCCTTTTCTCTCCGCAAGCTTTTGGCCCACTTTTCATAAACCGGCACAGTGTGAAGATCACCGTAGCTCTTGGAGAGAATTTTGAAGGGCCTCTCACTCATCTTTTGCCAGTGACCTTTGTCCTGCTGCTGGGGAACAGTCTCCTTCAAACAATGGAAGTGGTACAGTAATACCATCAGACAGTTGACACTTTTCAACAGGCTCTGTTTCTGACTGTAATCTGATGGTATCTTGTCTCATCTTGAAAGAAATGCTCTGGAGGCTGCAGGAGACAGCTGAGTGCGATTGAGGATATAGCATTGGAGAGATCACATCACATCAGTTTACTGCCAGAAATAGTGTCACAGTATAGCATCGAGCAGCTGTCACACTAATGCTCATGTGTTTTGCACTGAGGAGTGAGACAGAGCGAATAGAGGGTGAACAGTGAAAGAGTGGCTTGCAGGTGTCTGGATGTTTTGGAGTTTTGGCTTTAGAGTTTCTGAAATTCTGTCTGTCCACCTGAGAAAACAGAAATGTCCCTCAAGTAGTTACAGGAGGCACTAACATCTCACAGGTTTGATAATAAATTCATAAAAGAAGCAGCATAATGACCAGAACATACCTTTATACTGACCTTTATATATGTGAAGGACATTTTTAAATAGAAAGGTTTGTAGAGGAGGTCTCCATACCTCAAGCTTAATTTAATAGATTGGTATCAGATAGTTTAATCTCAGTTTAGTTCCAAGTCATGGTGTTCACAGTCAGATCTGATGGCCCCAAGACACCATTAATGGACTTTCCAAGTCAGCAACCATGAGGAACTTCCCTGAAGATAAATAAGAGTTTAGTCTCACAGTGTGAATCTACTGCTAACACACTCATGGTATTGAAAACCAAATCACAGTGCATTCACCACTCTATAAAAGAGTTGTTTCACACCAGACATCAACAAACAACAACAGATATCAGTGCAGAGGGTGTACTACAACACACACAGTCAGATTAGACTGCAGTGTTTTAACAGCACTGGCAGCTGAAAGGTCAGGGAGTCAAACTGGATTATCAGATGTGAAACACTATAAAGCATCATTATTAATTTGCACCACATCATGTCTAAACTGTGGGGCTGTTTTATTAATATAAACACAAAGATCGGATCAGAATTGATATCGGCTGATAGTCAGCATTAAGCGACTCGGATTGGATCAAGGGGCACTTGAATATCGGAGTGAGTGTTTGTCCTACACATGCAATAGCACATTCTCAGATGTATCAATATATAAACTTTTCAAACATAAAGCATGAACTATATATATTTTGACATTATTGTGATAGAAGCAAAATAATAAGAGGCATAATTCAGCCCATGAGACACAGTGTAAGTCATGATAGACCACCCATTGTCATTGTTAAAAATCTGCCAGCTTTTATTGGGGGATTATGAGGCGTGAAAACAAAAGAAAAAAGCCAATTTTAGTCATATAAACACTGAGCACATGCCCAAGTGCTCACAATGAGTTTTAGCTGGAGTTTAACTCACCTCAGCTGCCTCACTCTCTCTCTCTCTCTCTCTCTCTCTCTCTCTCTCTCTTACACACACACACACACACACACACACACACACACCACCACCACCACCACCACCACCACCACTTCCTGATGAGAGAAAAGGACTAAAAACTCTTTCCCTGTGAAATAGGTGAGGAAGAACACCTTCATGACATTGTCCCAAGTAGGACTATACTTGAAATTTGTTGAGTAGGTAAAATCTGACTGAGATAAGTAGCTTATATGGTAGATAGCTTGTTCAGTCATTCATCAGATGACTGAAAAAAACAACAAAAGCCTCTGTTATTGCTAGATAATTAAGATACCAATGAATTAAACTCAAGGGACAGTTTCCAACTAGTAAATACAGTTTTGGCATTCATATGATGTTCACAGTTTCCCACTATCTTGTAAAATATGGAATCGCATTGTTGAAAACAGAATTGTCCTGTAAAATATGGGATCATCACATAATTTGAAACAAAAAGATGTTTCATATTGAACTGGTACTTGTGAACTGGTGAACTGTACCATATTACTGAGGTTAATTAATAAATCTGGGCATTTTGTATCAGATTTTGTGTGTGTGTGTGTGTGTGTGTGTGCAAGGGGTATGAATTTTCCCTCTCTAAAATGTCTGGACCCAGCTGCAATCTAGAGACTGACCTTCCTATCTGACTGATCTTTCACCTCTTTCAGAAGGTGAAAGGTCAGCAAGCTTGCACTAGCCTTTGCCCATCTCTGGACATGTGGTTCAGTGAGACACAGATTTAGACAGCAGTGTTTAGCTTGGGGATATCTTGCACAACTCCATATATCTGAAATACATTTATGTCATGTATAATTAAGTGCATGAAATAAATAAGCAGCATTTCACTGATTGTTTATCCAGCAAGCCGATTGGCTCTTTTTTATTGAAGGGTGGAGTTTATTCTTAAACTGAGATAGTGCTGGGTGCTAGGACAGATTATACAGTATAGTGTTAAAATTTGTGGCTTCTGGCTTCAAACATCAAAAACTATAGACAGAAGGGTAGCACAACAGCCCCTCTCCCCTACCCAAGTAGTTTTCATGTGGACCTGATTTAAAATAAGCTCCACTGTTACTGTTAGTGAACTCGTGATTAGGAAGAGGAAAGGCTGTTAACCAGCAGCTCTGAAAGACAGTAAAGGAACTGCTGTTCAACCACACCAAATTGTCTCTGATCATTTTGGGGTAAACCATCACAGCACTTTTTAAGCACTTTTGTTTTCTTTCTAAGTTCCAGTGTCCAAACACTTATAAAATATATGTTTTTTTAAGACTACAATATTTAATATGTGTATTTGTAATAAATAAGCCACTGTTAACCACTAACAATAGTGGTTTTCTAATATTTTTGGCCATATCCCGCAGCCATATGCGGTGTAGTGCACAGGATCTTGCATTCATATTTCAAATGGTGACTGGTCTCCTTATTTATGCCTCTGAGTTTGCTTCCATATTATTCTGAGCTAGCCTTAAGAGGCACTCATTATTGGGCTGGGTGTACATAAATTGTGGGGGTGTAGTTTTAACCTGTCAAGCCTGTGATTTTTGGAACTGGCCTGGTTTACAGCTCTATTTTACACACATGGGTTTGCATTTTGAAGGTGTTTAAGATTCATGGTTAGTCCCTTTCATGTACTGAAGTGTCTGTAAAGTTTTCTATTGTAATTCACCTTTAAACCAATCATTTAACCCTACAAATTCTGCTGTATGTGTAATTCATTTGTCGTTGTTTTAAATTATTTGTAAAATAGCAGATTAGTGTCTCAGTCCAGTTCCACGTGGAATGTTCCACGTGGATTTGGCAAGGTGTAACCTATTCTAGAGGAACAGCACGATCCACTATGAATTTTCTGGAAACTGACTTTCTTTATTCACACATTGGCTCACTCTGACATTATCCAGACTGGGGGCAGGATAAAGTCCAGGTAATGTAAGGTACAACTGATCTGGATGCTCACAAATACAGTTTCTCAGAGCAATGTCTAGAAATGTTCTGGGTTCTGGCTTCAATTACCAATCCACTCCAACAAATGTGAGCAAATCTGGACAAATCCAAGTGTCCAAAATGGAAAAAAATGCAGACGGCTCTAGCTGAGGCTTCACAGACGCTATGAGTGAATGGCTCACTGATCCAGTAGCCCACATCCATGAACTCTTATTATCCCTCTTCCTCACTCTGAGGTCTACAAGGACTTGTAAATTTAGTCATCTGAACAGCCAGGAAGCATGGATCAGTGAGTGCTGAAGCACAGAGAGCAGCTCTGTGCCCCCAGGGCAATGCAGTGGATTCTACCACGTGGAGGAATCGTGCTTCACCGGCTTATTGCTGGACCAGGTGTGGCTGAGCTTCCAGCAGCCAGAAGAGAGAGGCTGATATCCCTGTGGAGGTGATCCATCACCCAGCCATTTAACTACACTCCACAGTGTGTGGCCTCAGAATGTCTAAATACTTCAGTCTGGGGAAGTGGCCTAGCAACTGCAGAGTGTACATGCTACAGGACAATAGGCAAGCAGTTTGGTGAGAAGGCAACAACTGTTGGTGCAATTATTAGAAAATGAAAGAAACCAAAGATCTTGCCTCGGAGTAATGATGATGATGAAGGGCACGCACTTCCCCCTGCTCATACCAGCACATGTCCAGGCCTGTTTGAAGTTTGTCAGTGACCATCTGGATGATGGGAGGCATGGGAGAAGGTCTTGAGGTCAGATGAGACCAAAATAGAACTTTTTGATACCAACTCCATTTGCCATGTTTGGAGGAAGAAGAAGGACGAGTTCAACCCCAAGAACACCGTCCCAACTGCGAAGCATGGGCGTGGAAACACCATATTTTGGTGGTGCTTTTCTGCAAAGGGGACACTTGGACAGATATTTTCATGAAGACATCCTAATTTAAATCTGTTACATTTTGAGTGTCAGCACTTGAGGAATATAAAGCAAAAACAATTTGGCATAAATTGTTCAGTTTTCTTTTTCTTGAGGGCAGCTGTGGCCTGGTAGTTATAGAAGCATCCTTGTGACGGGAAGATTGCTGGTATGATTCCCTGAACTGGCAGGACATGACTGAAGTGCCCTTGAACATGACACTTAACCAGCAGAGGCTGCCCACCATTCTCACTGTGGTGTGTATGTGTATCTCCTCACTGTCTCAGACTCCTAACACTACTCTGGCCTACCTCTCTAATATGAGAAACCCAGTGGGTCCAAGGACTCTTATTGGTGTACAGCTGCATAGTGTGGGAATTGAACCACAGTCACCCATGTCACCAACCATGACAGAGACCAGACAAGCTGTGTATGCATTTGCACATCTGTATCAGCAATTGGTGCAACTTAAAGTAGCTAAATGCATTCATTAAATGGGGTGTCCAGAAACATTTGGACATACAGTTCAGAAAATCTAGTTTAGAAATTTGATGCAGCTATGTTGACTCCTCATGGTAAATTCCTAAACTAATGCCAATGATAATGATCGCATTAGTGTGGTCATTAGAATTGTCATTAGCTTGGGAATGACAGTGCTAATGATTCCTTTCATTTATTTAAAACGACGAGTTAGATTATTAGGGTAAACAACATTATGATTAAATTAACTGATTAAATCGAATAGCCATTTCCTATTTCCTATTCTGTGTAATCTGACAGATGTTCCCATTCCCCTTCAATGCTCCTATAGGAAAGTACAGTGTGTCTTCATCACACAAGCAGTATGCAGCCTTCAGATATCTTTGTGTTTTCATTCTTAGTATTACTCATCTACAGCCCCCAGTTCAGTATCATACAGGATGACAGCCATGTGAAAACTGCTCAGCATTACTCGGTATGGACATTTAAAGGGTGCCCAGTTGTGTGTCTTTGATCCAAGCCGGGGGCTTCATATGACTCGCTGTGACCCCCTCACCACTGCGGTTCTTCAGCTCTGTTGAAAGGTCACGAGAGGTTATCTCAGTCCACGCTGACTCCTCTCACTGGCCTCTTTTCCACACTGGAGCATATGGTGGAGCTAGGGCTCACCCTGCATGCCAAAACCCAGGGGCAGTCATCCTCTGGGTCTTAGTGCTAGGCTAGAGATGACTGAAAATATTACTTGCTGACAGCTTTACAGAAAGTTGGATGCAATTAATTGGGTGAGAACAGCTGGTACGTTGTGTGGTAGCCTACTGTATATACTGTCTGCAAATAACCTGTGGGCATGTTGGTGAGCATGAAATATCAATGCTGTCATGCAAACCTTGTATTGCTATTTTTGCACATTTTCACTTTTTTACTAAAGAATTTTATTTCACCTCTGCAGTGCTTACAACACAGAATGTATTTAAACTTTCAGATCGGGAATGTAATTGGTTACAGGGCAGGGTTGCTCAATCTGTCGATCGATCTGACAGTGCATGTTGGTAGATCACGTATTTAAATTTACAATATATGCAAAATGCTTCTGATGATGGGTAGGTCAACACGATTGATTGACGTGATAAAACCTCTGTTCTGCAGCTAATTTAATACTTACCATGACCATAACTACTCCACAGCCCACTAAAGGCACAATGCAGCAACCTTTTAAGCTTTTCTATGCACTTTGTTTGGTAACATTTTTCATTTTTCCATTTACACTGGCCTAGCACCAACAAACCAAAATCTCGCTATTTTTACAATGTCAATCAATACATTGATACAGCACAGCTGTGCATTTTCATTAGAATGGTATTTGAAGGACTTTTTCATACATTCAAGGAGTTTATTGACCAGTTTCTGCTGCCAGTGTGTAAACTTGTATCCATCACTCTTGACAGGCAATGGTGGGTCGCATAAATGGGTTTATTGCCAAATTCAGTGAGGATGAAGCATTTCCAAACTTTCTTAATTATCATTGTATAATCCACCACAAGCCATTGTGCTCCAAAATATTAAACATTCCTGATGTCATGGATGTGTTGAAAAAAATGCTTGTTCAATTCAGGCAAGTCCTCTGCAGAGACAGCTGTTTTGGTCATATGTGAAAGAAGGACAGTGTTCAGATCTTGTGCTACATACAGATGTCAGGTGGCAAACTAGAGGAACATTTCTGCAGAGGTTTCATGTTCTTTTACTTGACATCAAAGAGTTTCTTCATATCTTGAACTGTGGAGAATACCCCCAACTGGATGACAAACAGTGGCTCTTAGATTTGGCATTCATGACAGATCTGTCCAACACACTGAATGATCTTAATTTAGAGCTTCAAGGCAAAGACAAATGCATGGTGAACATGGTCACCTCCAAAAACACTTACAAGTCAAAACTGCAGTTACAATCCTAGAAACTGCAGTGCCATGAGAGAATTTCCAAAATGTCATCAGAGCTGGAAAAGCAGGAGACATCTCACACGCAGCTGAGTGGTGCAACGTTACATTGAGCAAATTCAGACTGTGCTCAGACTACAAACAGCACTTTCAAGATTTTAGTTTGCTTGAACTGATTGCAATGTTCACATGCTTTCCATTTGGTGGTAGAGTAGAAGTTAATGTGCTGGCTTCAAAAATTGCATTGTTGTTCCACATTGATCCATCTGCTCTTGAAGATGAAAATTTACATTCAGATGAAGCCCAATTTTGGAATTTGCTGGCTGAAGAAAAATATCCAAACATAAGAAAATGAGCCACATATTTGACAGCATTTTTTGTTTCAACCTACTTATGTGAATCAGCCTTTACCCATATGAAAATAAAGAAGTCTAAATATCGGTCCACCCTCACTGATTATCACTTGGAAGCCTGCTTGAGTATTGGGATAAGC
This sequence comes from Acestrorhynchus altus, assembly GCA_034509495.1. NCBI lineage: Eukaryota > Metazoa > Chordata > Actinopteri > Characiformes > Acestrorhynchidae > Acestrorhynchus > Acestrorhynchus altus. The sequence goes on along the minus strand of CM067510.1, from coordinate 15,841,319 downwards.
ATCTACTGCCCAGACTTCTCAAGACTGGCTGACAGTTACAGTTTTGCCCTGTAATCCACAGCAATCCAGTGTTAAATCAAAACTGTTAGAAAAGTGTTACTGAAAGTGTTAACGCTGGGAAATAATATAAACGTAGAACACTGAAGTGCATTAACGTTTTTAACTTTTAAAGTGTAGATTACGAGGACCTCTCCACTGGAAAGAACTGTGGGCACCGCTGATTTAAGGGATCACCTTTTTCAATCAGTTAGATATTGTACTCAGAATGACCTCAATAGTCTTGTCTATTCAGCCTGAGGTGTAAACACTGACATATTTGATTCTAATTGAGCTGTTAGTCAGATAATTTATTATCAGTTTGCATGTAAACGTGGCTGTTTACTGTCATTTAAAACCAGTGGACATGGTTTTTGTTAAGCAGCTGGAACTTGACCATAAATATGAACACATATTTAGTTAATATTTGATTTTTTTTATATTTTAATAATAAATCTATGACCATTGCAGCAATGTAGACTGTTTTAAAATATAATGTTGAAATAGTTTTGAATATACTGAAATCTCTGAAACTGCCCAGCCCTGGTTTATAGTTTACAGGGTTATTTATATCAGTGTTTCTCAGCCCTTGTCATGGAGGCACCCCAGTATGTTTTAGAGCTTTCCTCACCTCCAGCGCACCTGATTGAAATAATCATCTAATTAAAAGGCCTTAAAATGGTGTGTTGAAGCATATAATTCAAGTGCGCAGGGCAGCAGTGCCTCAGTGATCTACATGATGCCTAGCTCATTGTGCATCACTACTTTTCACTAATGATTTGTATCTTCAGAAAATTCTTAGCTTTCAGTGGAAGTCAGTGTTAAAGGTGGGGCTTTTCTATTGGTTAAAATGAATATAAACCTCTGCGAGATTCACATGATGTCAAGAACCAAAAGTTTTTTGCATAAAGGTGAGAATATCTTCTGAAAACAGTCTAGTGACTGCTTTCAGTTTTACTGAACACTGCCTGATTAGCACTCACTGGAAACACTAGAGCGTGGAAACACTGAGCGGTTTCTGGGGAGCTGTGAAATATTGACGTGGATACCCAGCTGCGTACAGTATGTAAGAGTGTAAGAGGAAGGCCTGCTCCTCCTCTTCCTCCTGCTCTGTGTAGCAGTGGTACTGGTGGATGCTTTGAGCTGGTGCCAGACATGTGCTTCCCATGACCGCAAGGAGAGTCATACACGCCATTTGCTGCGCTCAGATTTGAGTGCTGAGGCTCTTGGCACTGTGTCAGGAAGAGGTGACATCACTAGTACCATGCTGACCAGCAGGAGGCATCATTTTCACCACTTTGTAGAACATGCAGAGTGATTTATCAGACCATATGGAGGGTGATGTCATGTTCTGCGAGGGAGAAGGAGTCATGGTATGGGAGTAAAGGTCAGTGAGAGGGAATGAGGGAGGCAGGAGGCCTACTGGACATTAAGGACTCCATTCACAAGGGACATGTATGACTTTGAATATTTGGGCATTTTTTTCAGCTCTGAAATCACATGACTGTCTCTCACTGACCCTTAATGCTTCTTCTGTAATATGCACATGTTCTGGACTCTAAGTATTGGGTGTTTTGAGGGTATTTAATTTGAATTCAATAAGGTACAGTTTTGAATATTATAGGTAGAGGTGGAAAATCCATTTCCAGAAATCCGCCCCCGGATTTTTTCCCGAAAGCCTGGGCAGCTGTGTGTGTGTCTAAGCCAAAGCAGAGCTACCCAGGCATTTTTACTTTCTGGACCTGGATTTTTCACCTCTAATTGTGGGATAGTAGTAGACATAGTTCTATCAACATTTTATGTCAGCAATTGAATGGTCAGTGAAATTGTAAGCACTCTTACAATTTGTTTTTGTCTTCAGTCATTGGTCAACTCCATTGGCAGGAGCAGTTTGACTTGGTGGAGAAATGTCTGACATTAAAAGAAAGAAAGAACAATTCCTGAACCCCTAACACTCCCAACACCTCTGTAGATATGAATTATGAAGTGACTGCACAGTTGTTGTTAATGGCATCCATTGTTGAATCCCACAAAATTGGCCTGAATGTTTACTCTGCAGTATGTATACTTTTATTTACAGTTTGCTGTGCTATGTACGATTACGTAGTTTATTGTTGAGAAAATAAAAGGAACTTGAAGTAAAAGTTAAAATGAGTTGTTTATATTAGTCAACTAATTGATAAAATAGTTGATAGATTAATCAATAGAAAAGTAGACACTTGGGGCAGCCTTACACTGAGCTGGACCAATTAAAAATAATAAATACTCCAAATACAAGTGCATCTCAGAAAATTTTAATCACTGAATTTCATTCAAGAGGGTAACATGTCATATTTTAAATTCATTGCAGGTAAAGTGATAGTTCAGGACACTTTTGTTAAACTGTTGATAGCTCATGAAAACCAGAAATCCAGAATCTCAAAATATTTGAAATTGTTCATTCAAATTTGAACAGATGACTAATCACAGTATCAAGTTTCAAACAAAAAAGCTTGAAATATATCACTTTAAATGTAACAAATATAAAATATGATTTTTGAATTAAATGATCAAAAACCTTTTTCACAGTATTAATGTTTTGAGAGGCTCTAGTAAATGCTAATTTCTCATTTTAAGTTAAGTTCAATTTATAAAAAAAAAAAAAAAAAAAAAAAAAAAAAAAATTAAACAATGCAATTTGAAAGAATGTGCAAATGTGAAGCAGGAAAAGCATTAAAATGTGCAGGTGCCTCCATGACCAGGTTTGATTAAGACTGCTGTGTAGGCTACAAAATGGAGAAAATACTCTGTCATTATGGTAGACATCACTCAAAAGTGCTCTAAATAGTTCTAAATAGTTTATTGGTTACTATAATAATAATAATAATAATAATAATAATAATAATAATAATAATAATACATTTTATTTATAAGCACCTTTCTCGACACTCAAGGACACTGTACAAAATATAAAAGAAAATAAACAACAACAAAAAATGCCGGAGAAAAACTGGTCTAGGTCTGGAGCAACAGAACCTTGCCATTAAGAGACCACTGTTCACATCTTCTGGTAGACATTTGGGAGACAGTTGGAACCCTTGATGTACTATTTCTTCATATGCCTGCATTAGGGCTGTACATTGGCAAGAACCTGGCGATACAGTATGTATTATGATGTGGGGGTTATGATTCAGTGTACTGCATTTACAAGAAAAGTGAACATTTTATGCCACAGTGGGCTCTGAAGACAGAGTGTAACACTGCTGTCAGTAATTAAAAATCAATCCTGTGTTTCTGAGAATTAATACAGTATTGCAAAGCATAATAATGTGATACTTTGATATATCAATATTTTCTTACACTCCATTATCTGCACCATGGGTGTGTGATTGTATCCACAGTGCTTGAGCAGCTGCAGGCGTTTCATTCAGCTCAAGCTGGAGCACACCTGACCCTACTGGTTTATTGAACTAGTCTCAGGCTTCAAACAATTGATCAGATGGGCTCCTGCTTTGTTGGAATGAAACTCTGCATCTGCATTGGCCTTTTGTGGATCAAATTGGACACCCTTGAGAAGAGCTCTGAAAAAAAATCAAAGGAAATCAGAATCAACAAAAACACTGTTTGGAACTAAGAAATACAGACTTCTGTTAAATGTAAAGAAACATCCCTGACATCTCCCTGACAGAATCTATCATCCTCAGTTATACTTCTAAAATTAAAGGGCAGAGTGTTTTTGAAGAGTGATGCCATTGAAGGTTCTTTGGTACAAAAAATAAAATGGTATGGAACCAGAAACTGATGTTTTATAGAGACATCAGTTGAGAGGCTATGGAACCAAATGTGTTTCTTCTAGGGAATTTCTCCATAAAGACCTTTGGGTGCCTTATTTTGAAGTGTACATATTTTCTCCCTCCTTCTCTGAATAGATTGCAAAGACAATAACCTGATCATTTTGGTAGTCATAATTTTATAAAAGTGTACTTTTTTGTTTTATCCAAATTGTCCCCTCAATTTGATAATGCCAATTACCCAACTCTATTAGGGCTCTCCTGCTATCACATGTGACGCTCCTGACCCTAGGAGGAAGAAGACAAGCACATGCATCCTCCAATACATGTGATGTGGATGTGGATGCGAAGATTGTTTACCGGTTCTTTATCAGTTCAGTTCATACTTACACCTTTTTTATGAAGAAGGTTCTTTATGGATCCAAAAGTGGTTCTTTTAAAGCATCACTCAAACAACCTTTTAAGAGTTTTATATCCCTTTTTCTTCTCTCTTTTTGAGCTGGGAGCTGCTACATGCTGGATTTTTACTTCACACATATGTATCTGTCAGAGATCCTAAGTATGAAACATTTCAATCAAATTATTGTTGGAACTTCCCAAACTGAAATAAGAATCAGTATCTCTTTGACCAAACAGAGGCAAGAAACAAAAATTAGTCTAATGGCTAATTTGCTTTACAGGTAACAGAACTGTACTGTATTACACTTTAAGGTGGGTACATTACATTACATTACATTACATTACATTACAGGTAACATACTTACCTACTTATTCAGCTGGATAAAGCCAACTTAGCATTGCTGGTAAATTCAGATCACAGAGCTAAGCATGAATCTATTGGAACCATGTCTACTGCCATGGGCTAGAGGGGTATAAAGCCCCAACGGAACTGTGTTCTTTATAATGATGGTGCTCCATCCAGTACTTTTGGGATGAGTTGGGGATTTGGGGATGAGGTGGGGTGGTGATCATCCAAAATCCTGACCTCACTAATGATCTTGTCACTTCATGCAATCAAATCTTCACAGCATACCTTTTATTTCATAAGAAACAATGAATGAACAGGTGTCTCAATACTTTAATCTATTTAGTAAACACTCATACACTTTCATAATGTTCTCTAAATTATACTTTTATGCTGAGACAGCTCTACAAAATAAGTACGCTTACAGTGAGTGTGTATAAATACCAGTGTCAACAAAGCATCTCCATATTATAGCATTGTCAGAAGGCTCCTCTTCCCCAAATCTTTATTCTGTTTCCTTTTCAGTGTACTTATCAAACAGTGTTCACTGAAGACTCCTTTCCGATGCATCAGTACAAAGCACATTATTTAAACAAAGGCAGTGTGAGAGCAGGCATGACTTTAAATACCATCTCGCTTTTATCTGAGCTCCAAGCTCTGGGCAGACAAGAGAAAATGATAGGTAATGTCCATCACTCTCAATTACACACGTTAATCTCCTCTCTCTCTTACACTCTTCTGCCATCACTCTTTCCCTGTCACTTTGCTTCTTTTTCTCCTTGTATTTCTGTCCTTTTTGTCTTTGTAATGACACTGAAGAGCCACTTAAACCACTGTTGGGCTAAAGAGTTTGAATACTTTTAACTGTTTGGACTAGGGCTGGGCGATATATTAATATTTATTTCAATATTGTGATATTAACAGAACCTTTTGAAGGCTTGGTTTGAAAAGGTTCTTCAAAATTCACATACCTATTACAGACATGGTTCTGTTAAGAAAAAAATGACATCACAACCAAAGTGTCCACAAACTTTTGTCAGGAAGTATTTTTGTAGTTTGTGTCTGTCTGTGATTGTAGCTACCAGCTCCTCTTTTCTTCCTTTTTAAAATGTTTTCTGTGTTTGCAGCCACCCTCATGTCGCCAAAGGCTTTGTTCTTCATATTTAATCAAATCTGATTGGGGCATCAGCCTGCTGGTAGGCAGAGTGGAGAACTGGAGGCTGTGACTGCACCTTCAGTTGTTTTGGACAGAGCTATTATTCACAACAACACTACCTGAGAGAGGGTCAGCTCAGTTATAAACAACAGAGGAGCTGGAGAAAACAGGAGGGTGGAGAATGAGAAAGGTGTAGACTTCAATAGGAGAGAGAAGCCTGGAATAGATGGGGAAAGAAGGGAGGTGAAAGGAGATGAAAAAAGAGGTGCATAGAAACAAGAAAAGTGAAATAAGAAAGAAAATTCAGTAGAAAGGAGGTGAGAAAAGGGAAGTGAAAGTGGAAAAAGAAAAAGGAGAGAAATGGAGGAAAAGAAAGAAAGAATAAGGAAGAAAGTGGAAAGGTGGAAGAAGGTAGAAGAAAGGGGAATGGTGGAAAGAAGCGAGAATGTAAGAGAAGAGATGAGAAGAAAGAAGTAGGGAATGGACAATGAAGAAGAAAATGGAAGGAGTGAGAATAGCTGAGGTGCAAGAGGTGCAAGAAAGAGACAAGAAAAAATGAATAATAAAAGGAGAAGAAATTAGAAGTTGGAAATGAGGAGAAGATGGAAATAAGTGCAGAGAGGGAGAAAATGAGAAGTAGAGAAGCAGTAGAGAAGGGAGAAGAAACAAAAATGGAAAGAGAAGATAAGGACAATGGGAGTAGAGAAGTCAAGATAATGAAAGAAAAAGAAGGTGAGTGGACAGAAGAAAAGAAAATAGAAAAGGGGGAAAGACTAGATGAGGAGAGAAAAGAAAAAGAAGTAGGGAAAGCAGAAAATGGGAAGGGAGATGAGGGAAAGAAGAGAAGTTAGAAACATGAGGAAAAGAAAAGGGAGAAGAAATTTGAAAGAGGGAGAAGATGGGAAGAAAGGAGTAATTGGAAAATGAAGATGGGGAGAAGTGGTAAGAAAGGAGAAAATGGAAAGGGGAAGGAAGAGATGAGAAAAACGGGAAAAGGAGAATATGGATGAAGAGATGGGAGGAAGAATTGAGAAGATGAGAAGAAGGAGGAGGTCAGAGAAGAGATGGAAAGGAATAGAGAAGGGAGATGAAGAAGAACATGGGAAGCTAGATAATACAGGAAAACGTCTGAAAAGAAAGGAAGTCAGGAGAAGTCAGGACTGGATGGGTGTTGAAGGAAAAGAGTGGTATGGGGGACAAAGCCTTGTTTGCTATCCTCCAGTTCCCCACAGAAGTTTATTCTCAGTTCTTGGCTGCAGGAGCTTTAATCAAAGGGCGGATGAAAGATGCAGAATTCCATTTGTAGTGTGAAACCAAAGGCTTTTAGGAAATCATTACTTCTGCATGCTCCGTCACGCTGCGAAGAGTTACTCCGGACAGAAAACAGGCTCTGCTGTCACTCAGAGGCAGCTTTACAGTGGAAGACTTTCTCAGTGCGTTCCAAGGTCACCATATTGAGGTGGTGGCAGACGAGCTACGAGGCATGATATATTTGGGAAGAAATTTCTTCTCAAGTACCTCCAGGTGCTCGTGTCACATAGAGACACAGCAAATATGGAGTCAATTTCAAACTTTCATCTCTGAATGTAGAGACTGATTGCATCTCCTGCATCCTGAGCCCAGCACAGGCCTGGATTTGACCTGTAGACACAAACATAATAAATCAGAGCGAACAGGAAATATGAAATAAAAATATATTCTATCAAATATCAAATGTAATGTCTTTGACATACACAGTGGACAAACATATCAGGATGCACACAGGGTTTCTTCTAAAATCAAGGGTATTAAACTGTCGCTACTCTACAGTGAAGGCTTTATACTAGATTTTGGAGCAATGCTGTGAGGATTTGATTGCACTCAGCATCAGCATTAGGATCCCCAACTCCCCAACTTATCCTAAAAGTACAGTCCTGGTTCTCCACAGCTCGGCTTTGTACCCTTCTAGTCCACGCTTGGCATTAAGCATGGTACTAGTAGGTGTATGTTTGTACATCTGCAGTACTTCTCTACAGGGACAAGACAAGGTATGTGTGCATTTGCACATTTGTGTCAGCAGTGGGTGCAGCTTAAAGCAGCTGAATGCCTTCATTAGAAGGGCTGCCCACAAACATCTGAATTTGTAGTGTATGTGTGAAGAACCTTTAAAGAGTTTAAAGATGTCCATGTAAATCAAAGCAATGACCTTTGTAAGAACCTTTACAAAAACATTTTAAGATGTTTGGTACTTGATTAATTTCTTTTATTGTTAATCTTTGTCCTCATTGTGGAAGTGCCAGTTACCCAACCCCACTGGTACTCTCCCCTACCATATACAATGCTTTGAGCGTGAGTTCTGAGTGAAGACAAGCACATGCCTATACGTGCCGAACTGCTTCCATTGCATCATTGCTTAGCAGTCAACACTTGGAGGAAAGCAGCCAACCAGCACCCTGAAAGAGCATCAGCTGATACAGACTCTTATCTTTGTGTTTGTATTAATAAATACAATGAGCTGCTAATTAGTACTGAATTAAAATCACTTTATTTTAGTAACAGTTTCTATAATGAGACATTCTAGATGTGACATTTATGCCAATGACTGTTTTATAGTGTGTTTAATATCTCATAATTCAGTCCGACTGACCTGCCTTACATTTCTGCTACCAGTGATCGATACAGACCCATGAAAATATGCCTGCTCAGCCGATACATGGATTGGGATTTTTCTGAATATATTGCATATTCTGTATCGCATATCCAGAGGCATCAGTGCAAATAGTCTTTTATATTATACTATAAAATGCAAATATTAATTTATTTTACACATTCAGGTCACAGAAATCTTCAGTTGCTGGATTTTGTACAACAGTGACCTTTACTTGTTTCATTTCAGTTAATTTACATCTTTTTAATGTAACAGAAAACGAACCAATACCCAGTGAGCCAATCACACACAGACACAAGCACAAAGACACACATACCTCTTTATAGTCTTTTATTATGAAATATAAATAGTGAGTCCCCATGCTGGCCACGAGTGAAAAATGAAAGCTGCAGATCACTAGACATCTTTATTAAGGCTCGTGTTTACACTCGGCTTCATTGGCTGTATAAATAAGCGCTGGAGCCTATTTTACCGCCGCCTTATTGCATCCAGTCACTTGCAGGCCTATAACTCCCTAATTTACTGACGCTACTACACAGCTCAACCACCTATGCTGGAAGTTTCTTAAATTAACAGCCGTCTCGTGTTTGTGTGTGGAAAAGCCGTGAGTCTGTTGCCAGTTTTCACTCCCGTTAAAAGCAGCGCTGGTCTACGGTAAAAAAAGCACCCATTCACCTCCAGCTCTTTAACTGCAGTGGAAGGCAATCGGTTACGGCTGTGAAGCCTCTTCAAAGCACTACCGGAATGACACGGCTGAGGAAGTGATGGAGATTCCATGTGTGTTGTAAGACCGCTCGTAAAGAAGTGACCTCAGCCTGCAAGTGAGAGCCACACTGAGTTCAGTGCACTTAAGTGCTGCTCTGGACATCATTAGTCTTCTGCGTGTCTGAGTAGTTTGTGCTGTGGTTTGTCATGGATGTGTCTCTGTTCGTCTGAGGTTCATTAAGGATATGTGAAATGAAATTAATAAACGAACGAATATGTGGAATGAATAAGTTGAAACTTTCACCCTCAGAATAAAATGTGGTTAGTGATTGGTCGAGCACTTAGGAGTGAGATATTTTAAGTAGAAATAAATGTGTTCCATCGCAGTGTTGTTCAAATGAAGATCAGACATTTGTTTATTTTGCTGTGTGTGTGTGTGTGTGTGTGTGTGTGTGTGTGTGTGTGTTGCGGTCACATAGAATGAAGAATAAACATCAAGCAGGCAGACTGATTCTGCTATTTGTACAGACAGAAATGAAGGCTATATCCCAGTGATCTGTTATACACTGTGATATACCGCTCCGTTATTCACACCTGCTGGTCTTTTCAGAGCTCTTTCCATGGATTTTGATCTCTGCTATGTTGGTGTGTGTTGTTTCTGTATGCTGTGTGTTTTTCTACTCGGGCTCCCCAGTTATGCCTTGTTCATGCAGTACTGGGTTTGACTGGTCAAAAGGCACTCTATAGATAACATTGAGTGTCTCTCTGTACACACACACACACACACACACTTACAAAGCTAATTTCTTTCCCTGTATTAGACAGACAGCTGTGTGTCGGTAGTCATTGATTTTTAGAGAAAAACCCTCTTGCTCTTGTCCACAAGAGAGACAGAGAACTCTTTATTAGCTATGGGAGGTTTTAGCCAGATGAAGAGCAAAACAAGGAGAACTTCACATAAATGCCAGTGATTTGGTGTTTCTTGGGAAATATGTGATATAATTGTGGTTGAAATGGATTTCTATGTATTTTATGTGAAATTATATGCATTAGCTCAACAAAATAAAAAATATATAATTTAACATTTCTGCTTTCAAAATTTCACACGTAAATGTCATTATATCTAGTGGTTCTAATTTTAATGTTGTTGAAATTATTGAAATTTTTCCACAACTAAATTGAAGTCGAAGAATATTCACTATGTTTAAAGTAATTGTCTTTGTCAAAAGGACATTTTTGTAGTATTTCTAAATTTTTCCTCTTCTCATGTTTTTGTCATGTTGAGTTCTGATAATGTTACTATACCTCTTTCAGTGGACGTAGAACTGAAACTCCAGAAAGCACTTTTTCTCAGAACTTACTTTATAAAAATGAACACGTCTAAATCAGGGCCGCCGGTTTCCAAGGAGACAGGCATTTCTGCTGCTGGCACAGTGTCTGAAAACATTGATTAGGGACATCGCCTGTGGGTGTCGTTGAGGCACTGATAGACTACAAACACTCAAAGATGGTAGCCTAGCTGAAGTCAGAGTGCTGGAGGTATTATAACCATGTACCCACTCTAACACCTGCCTTGATATACAGCTATGAGCATTTTTGGTAGCGTTCCGACCCCATCATCTGGCAATGATGTTTTGGTTCATGTCAGATCTTGTCATGCACCACTGTCATGAGTTGATGTATCTTCTCATCTAAACATTACTGCTCAAACGTTAAGGCAGGACCAACAGCTTCTTTCTTGTCTGGTGGCCTCTAAGCCCATGACATTCTGAAGCTCCCTTGGATGTGGACATTGATGCCTGGACTCTAACAACTTCTACTTCATTGATGTCCTGTTTTTATTGGTGGGTTGTGGATTACACCTGTTAGGGTCACGTACCATAGTTTTTGTGTGACTGGCCTAGAACATGTCAGGTCAAGTTCTTGAAATAACTAAATAAAGCAGCTTGCAGGGAACCTTAATATAGCTGAATTCTGTATAAAGAAGATGTATCTTGTTAACTATATGAAGTAGATCATGCTGTTCCTTTGCTTTATTTTTTGCTCAGGACATCCCACCAGTAAGCTGAGACCATTCAGCAAAGTGGATCACTATGAGGCTACAGAGCCATGGCTTCTCATTGGAGGACAGAAGAAATCAATCAACAACCTGCAAACAATGGTAAGCACTGCTGCTTATTAATCTGTTCTGCAACAACTCCATTAATTTGGACCAACAGCCTTCTTCTTTCTTACATGGTAGCCTCCGAGCCCATGGCAAAGCTGTCTTGATTGTGCAGGACTTGTTATGTTGGTGGTTTTTGGATTATATCTGACCATCCGAACCATCTTTGTCTTAGGATAAGGTGTCAGGATCTCTTCTGGTAGCACTTCATTTGAAATTCATTTTATAAACTGGTTTGCAGACTCACGAGACACCCAACCTGTTTGAAGACAGTCATGATCTAGCCTATTAACTGTTTCTTAACAACATATCAGAGCTTTACCTACCTTTCAACAACATGTCATAAATGTCACCAATAGACATGTCACAGCAGGCGTATCAGCTATCAAAGTAAGGAACTGTAATATGACCTTCATCCTTCTCTGTAGAGTCTGTATAGAATATATATGCAACAGTTAAAATATAGAAATACAACTACACTGTGGTGTCAACAAACTGTTAGTAGTCACCAAAAGATCATCTCATACAGGACCTCATTCATTTCATACATTCAAGAATGGGGGCCCACTTCAGGTAGGGGGGCTAGGGGGACCAACTATACATTCGTTTGTCTGGATGGTGTTTAAGCTTTTTTTATTTTAATAATGATGTGAGGAGAGAGAGCATCATCTACCCACCCAGAGAGAGCATGGCCAATTTTGTCCAATGGTGTCTAAAATTATAATAGAGCAAGAGACAATTTGATGGTTCAGACTGTGATCTAGACATTGATGTTGAATCTGTAAATTATTAAAAGTGCTTTACTTAATTTTTTTCATGTCTCAGCCTTATTTCAAAATGGACTAAATTCTACACACTCATACTCATATACTCATGGTGACAAAGCGAGAAAGGCTTGTTTGAAATCTAATTAAAAATAAAACACAAAAATATAACAAGTGCATAAGTATCCACAGCCTTTGTTCAATAGTTTGTTGCATAACCTTTGGCAGCAATTACAGTCTTAAGGCTTTTGAGGCTGATGCTATGAGATTGGCACACCTGTTTTTGGCAAGTTTCTCCCATTCTTCTTTGCAGAACCTCTCAGGCTCCATCAGATTGGATGGGGTTTGTTGGTTAACAGCCATTTTTAGATATCTCCAGAGCTGTTCAGTTGGGTTCAAGTGCTCCTGCTGGACCACTCACGGACATTCACAGAGTTGTCCTGTCCGTGCTTCACTGTAGGAATGGTATTGGCTAGTTGATAAGCAGTGCCTAGTTTTCTCCATACATTATGTTTGGCATTCAGACTAAAAATTTCAATTTTTTTGTTTCGTGGTTTCTCGAGTCCAATAAGTACATTTTGGCAAACTCCAGATGGGCTGTCATGTGCCTTTTACTGAGGAGTGTCTTATGTCTGGAAACTCAACCACATAGGCCTGATTGATGAATGAAGAGTTCTGGTGGTTCCAAACTTCTTCCATTATGGAAGATAGAGGCCACTGTGCTCATTGGGACCTTCAATGCAGCAGAATTTCTTCTGTACCCTTCTCAAGATCTGTGTTGCTATACAATCCTGACTTGGAGGTCTATACACAATTCTTAGTTTTCATGGCTTTGTTTTCTCCTCTGAAATGCACGGTCTACTGTGGGACCATGTATAAACAGGTGCGTCTTTCTAAATCAGGTCCAATGAACTGAATTTACTACAGGTGTCCAATCAATCTGTAGAAATATCTGAAGGATGATCAATGGAAACAAGATGTACCTGAGCTCAATTTTGAGCATCATGGCAAAGGTTGAGTACTTATGTACATGTAATATTTTTGTGTTTTATTTTTATTAAATTTGCAAAGGTTTCAAACAAACTCACTTTGTAATTGTGAAAACTTTCGGGATGCACAGAACAACCATAGGTTGGTGTCATAATGCCATTAGAGCAGCTCTAGTTCCCCACAGAAGCCAAAGACGAATCACCTTTCCCCCCTTCTGCTCCGTTTTTCATTCACTATAACAAACTTTACAGGAACAAAAAAAACTTCCCTGTTAATATAGTAATTTTTTCTAACATTGTAAAATGTTTATTCAAAGTCATTTTGGAACATTTCTATTGGTCCATTCATCATGACATTGTGACACAATGTAAAGAATAGCTGCCAGATTCACGTGTCACAAACACAAAAACAGCAAAAATGCACTGCAGCAATGATATGTTCCAGCTATTTAGTCACAGACAAGTATCAGTTACATTATTGACATTTCAAAATGGCCTTGAAATACAGTGCATGAACGACTTGTATAAAACATACAAGAACATCAGGTACATGTTGTTTGAGTCGTGCCACTAAAGGACCAATTTTGGTTCCATAAAGATATCCCGTTTTTAATAGATATGTGAGAGTGTCAAGAGCCTTTTGAAGGTCTAAAGAACCACCACTTGATATTAAAATTATTTACCAGTGTAAAGGTTCCTCACACTTACATGGCTCTATTACAAATATGGTTCTATATACTCAACCAATATATCATCGGCATCACTAAAAGAACAATTTTAAGCACCTCAATTTTTAAGACTGTATATAAAGAAGGCTTTATACAGCACATGCATGTGTCCAAATGTTTGTGGATGCCCATTAGAATAGGATCTCATGCAGGTAAACACGAAACCTATTGTCACCATAGCTAATGACAGATGTGGGCTACAGGGATATAAAGCCTCCCAGTATTAAGCCCTAGAACATTGGAACTGTGTTCTCTGGAATGATTGTGCTCCATCCAGCACTTTAAAGATGAGTTGGGGTGTTGGAGGTGAGGTGGGGAGGACAACATCCTGACTTCACCAATGCTTAATCAAATCCTCACAGCAATGCTCCAAAATCTAGTAGAAAGCCGTCCCTGGACAGTAGAGAATTAATCTACAGAAGCAGGATAATCTCTTAATACCTTTTAAAAGTCTTCATTTCAGAAGAAACAATGAATGAGCAGGTATCTCAATACTTTTGTCATTTTGTATTGACATTTTATTAGGCTTATTTAACAAGTTTAGTGAAAATGTGAGAAGTTCAAATTAAAAGGATCGTTTCATAATTTAGCTTATCACTGCTTGCCAGTATATTTTCTGCAGAATCTCATTTTCTGGGGCTTACCAGCTGTACCAGTGAGAGTGCTGCTCCGACAGTGGTGCTAATTCATTGTGAATGGTGGTTAAGCAAAAAGAAATATCACTTCACCCAGCCTTCAATTCAGCAGTGCTCTGAAAATATGGAAAAGCCAGAGAGAGAAAGAAAATGACAGACTGTCTGACCACATTCTGCCAGCCAAATTTAAAACATGGCCTAGAGTTTCTAGAGCACTGTTAGCACCGACTCAGTCCAGGGGCTTTTTCATTTTTCTTGTGCAAATGACAAAGGTATGTGTTATACCACTGCTTAGGCTGCATAAAGCAGAGTTCACTCTCTCAACTAATGGGGCTTTATGTGAGATGAATAAAAAGTGGAAATGCACTTTAGTGGAAATGCAATTTGTTTCTTTCTGACTTTAATGAAAAACATTTCTAAGGCAATTTAGGGACTAAAGGCTTGTAAGGATGAAAGTCTGTGCTGTTGTTCTGTGTATTAGGGGGCTCTACGGGGACACAGAGGCCGTAGTTGCAGTTAATTATAGTCATCTTTTGTGCCACGGTAAACATTTTAGCTGTTACAGATATGCTGATCTCAGGCATTTATTATTGTATATCTCCTGTGTGTTGTTTTCATAGCAGAGTCAATAAAAAACATTTCACAGGGCAGCTTCACATGTGTGCTGCCTTAAGCAGTAAGAACAGAAAAGAAGGCGAGACCACCCACATCTGTGTGTGGATGTATTTGTGTGTCTGAGACAACTGAGCATGTGAATGTGATCAGGGAGACAAATTACACGTAAAATCAACCGAGTAACTAAAGTCTTCCGTCTGTCTATGTAGACTGTATGGACAAAAGTATCGGGACACCTCAGCCATAAACACTGGGGAGAAAGAGTGGTTCCTTCACTCTTTTCACTCTGCACTTCCTGCTGATATGGGGAATTGAACCATCGACCTTCTTTGAATTTAGGCCACTAATAGCTTACTGGAATTTTCCATTCCACCTTAAATGACACAGATGCTCTGGCGCCCAGAATATAACTGTGGTGCTGGTTTAAGGTGGAATATTAGCTTAATGAAGATGAAGATAAGTGAATGACAATTTGTTCTGGTTGTTTATACAGTGGGGGAAAATAAATATTTGATATTGAATTAGCAAGTGTCCTCACCTACAAAGAATGGAGAGATCTGTAATTTTTTTATTGTAGGTACACGTCCTTCTGTGAGAGACAGAATGTAAAACAAAAATTCAGAAAATCACATCGTATGATTTTTAAATAATTAGCATTTTATTGCATGAAATAAGCATATGATCACCTACCAACCAGCAAGAGTTCTGACTTTCACAGACCTGTTAGTCTGTGAAAAAATATGAAAATCATTCTTTGCTTTTATTGTGTTTTTTTATACTATATTTAAACATATGTACATGTATGTGAGAACATGATTGGGTGTGGAGGGAAGCAGGAGCTGTGTTATTACATATAGATATCGCCACAGCTCATATCTTACTCTGTTTATATCTTGATATTAATAGAAATGTCAGTGTGTCACTAGTATATTCTTATGGAGACATTACATACTCATTGACACCCAAAAGCACCCACAGGCCGTAAATTTGTATAAGACACAGTAAATCTCATTTATAGACATTAGATCATTGATTCAGTAGCGTGTCCTGAACGCACTGTACAGCAAGCTGTACTGCAGTTACAGTGTGTAGCAATGATCATCGTAGAAGTAAGCAAGAGGAGGTTTCTGTTATCACACAACTGGTTTAAATCCCAGCAAACAGAAAGCCAGCAGAGGTCTGACTGAGAGCTGGTGGAGTGGATTAACGTCAGAGAGAAAATTGAAACATAAAGCTAATCCTGTGAGCCAACAGCTCGAGGACATTAGATGAGATTCAAACGTACCCTTTATCCCAAACAAAACCTGCCTAATGCAGAAAACACACTGTCTCTCCTCGTTTCCTATAGCCTATGGATTTTAATTAAGTACAGTAACTCTACTGCTAACACCTAGTCTTCGGCAAATATATAAACAGCTGTCCAATCAGCCAGCAGGCTGTATTTGACAAGATTATATTGTCAGGAAATTGTTTGTTTCCAGTTCTTAACCATGTGGGCACAGCAGCATGTTTTCTTAATAAACAACTCACTGAAGGAAAAGAAAGCGGTGCACCCAAACTTAAACATGTCTTTAGTATAGTTCTGTGCTTTAATCAAAGTTTGAGCAGTTTTCATTCTAATGACTGATGTTATTTATTAAACAGGCAGGCAAGACAGGGAGATTATTTCATATCACAGGTGTATTTAATTATGCCATCAACCAAGCCACCTCTGCATCGTTAAGAGGCTGTTACCCTGTTATAAATGTAACGAGTTGTATAATTAATGAATTTGGTTTACAAATGTTGCTGAAAATGGAGTAACACCAGGGGTTTAATGAGATGCTTGCTTTTCCACTCAACTCACTTCTCAATATATTGGTCTTTTTGCTCTTTTTAATCATCCAAAAAAAAAATCTTTGCACCCAATATGGAATCAACCGATTGCAGTGCATGACAGACTGCAAAGGAATCACTCAGAATGGCAGTGGGACATCTGGCTTGACGAGTAAATAAGTGTAGTAAATAAATTGACCATATTTGACAAAATTGGACTAAATTTGAATTCATTTATTGTTCCTGGTAATCTTTATCTGCCTTCTGAATAACATTACAATCTGATATTTTCTTCTGGGTGCAACTGTTTTGTTGATGATGAGTGTAGTATGTAATATAAGAAAGTGGTCTCCATCCTCCTACTGGAAAGCTATATTCCCGCAGTTTGCTGACCTCAGGTTGGATGCAAAATAGCATCTGCTTGGAGCTGCCTCAGTAGCTGTGTGACAACACAATCGGAGCTGAGTGATCACCGATACGAGTGATAGTTAGGCAGTATTCACAGCAGATAAAAGTTGCCCAAATCTGATCTTGCTTGTCATGTGTGACACAGACTCATTTGTGTGGCAGCAAAAACATAGAACCTGACATTTTCATTTTTCATTTGAGCCACTTTTAGATTCAGGGTTGCAGCATGCAGCTGAGTCTGAGCAAACAGTAAATGGGCAGTGAAAGCACTAAAATGTGAGCTTTCTTCTCACCCCTTTTCTTACACTCTCATTGGCTGTCACTAGTTAGTCACTGCACTAAGACTACATTCACACGGCAGGAAACGTGTCCCAAATCCAGTTTTCTCAACAAATTAGATCTTTTTTAGGCCTACAAAGAATGATTTACGGCACTTTTAAATTTAAGAGTGTAGTGCCTGAACTGAGACACAAGGTAGGATTCAAAAGAAATATTTGGACATTGATCATGTATCTTCAATAAAGCAGCCTTGTCAATGCTCTCTTGCAATCTTTCTCTCTCTCTCTGGTTTCAGGGACATCCCGCATCACTGAAGCTTTTGATTGAGGCAGAGGGAGAACAGCTGCTGCTCATTCTGCAGAAAAATGAGTAAGTCTCCCTCCTTTCTCTCTCTCCCTCCTCTTTCTCTCTCTCTCTCTCTCTCTCTCTCTCTCTCTCTCATTTTGTTGCTTGCTTTCTCTCTCCCTGTTTTTTTGTCTCTCTCTCTCTTTCTCTCTCTCTCTCTCTCTCTCTCTCTCTCTCTCTCTCTCTCTCTCACCTCACACTCGCTTTCACCCTCTCTCTTGCTTTTCCTCTCTCTCTAACTGTATGAGCAGCTTTTTCTGGAATATAAATTGATGACAGGTGAATGTGTTGCTCAACTCAGTGACCGGGTTTGGGTCATACTTGTCTACTAACAGCTTCGACATATAAAAACACCATCCTCTTCACACCACCTACACAGCCACCCTTTCCTTTACTTTCTGTCTTCTAGAAGAA
This sequence comes from Acestrorhynchus altus, assembly GCA_034509495.1. Classification (NCBI taxonomy): domain Eukaryota; kingdom Metazoa; phylum Chordata; class Actinopteri; order Characiformes; family Acestrorhynchidae; genus Acestrorhynchus; species Acestrorhynchus altus. The sequence continues at coordinate 15,823,104 of CM067510.1, read as the reverse complement.
ACTCGTACAACTCGAATATTTCACTATTAGAATATATGTGACAACACATTTGCCTTTAAAATCACCCTTCAGTATGCAAAGAGGAGAAAAATAGAGCATGTTATGTCTGTGTGCGTGTACTTAAACCGTTAATAAGAAACCGACAGGGAAGACGGAGAGCTCATTTTCTGGGGGGACATCATTGCTTTACATCAGTTTGAGATCTTGTCATTTATGGGTTTTCCCATTCCATCCTTACTTGAAAAGTCCTGAACCCTGATGCATTCTCTCTGTGATGCCTTTCTCCTCTACACCATCTGCCACCCGTGCTTGAGAGGAATCATCATAATGGAAGCGGCGCACACTTCAGTGCAAGCTGATTTTCTCAGATTCTCCCTCATTCCTTTCAGATTACTTGACCTAAAAAAGAGCTCCCTTCATGTCCTGTCTTCTGTCCTTTGTTCTCTCACTTGAAGCACTATGATTCAAAAATCATCATTTTTGAGTGGTTGTAGGACTTTTTACTCTCTGGACACGTGTCTTTCCTTCTTCCAGTTCAGTCAGAGGGTCTTCAGCAAACGTGACAGTGACATACTTCACCCATACTAGTATAGCAATGTGATACGAATGATAGAAGGGGGACAAGTTGACATGACTTCCTCAAAAAAAAAGTCCTAAACAGCACAAACAGGAAAAAAAACCACTCAATTAACCAAATCAATGAACCATATCAGCATGGCTTCAGGTGTAACTGTTTTATAACAGTAAGCAGACGCCTGGGTAGCAGGAATGCAGAGAACACCCATGAATGTCAGGTGGAATGATTCCAAAGACAGAGCAGGAAGATGACCAGGGGTGAGGTGAAGGTGGGCTGCATGATGTAGCAGGTGAGTGTAGCTGTATACTGTGTGGGTGAAACTGGTGTCTCTCAGCTGGCGTGGGAGCTTTGTCATGGGACACAAAAGTTTTAAATTACTCACTTTCATAATTACACTACGTGAGAGAGTCATCTGAAGCATGTGACCGTGATTTTTAAATAAAATGAATCCATTTTTTAACCATTGGGTTTTAACACTAGAACACTACAAAACACTGTTTGTCTGAGTCTTTGTATCAGACAAACACAGCATGGTTTTGATTGGTTTTAACCCAACAAATTGTGTTATTATTCTTACTCTGCATTTTGGATCAAGACTTTACACTGCCTTGGCAACAGCAAAGCAACCATCTAGGATACCACAACAACCACTTAGCAACTTCATAACAACCACACTGTAACACCATAACGACCTCTTCGAAACCATTCGCCAACAACAGATCAACCATATATTATACTATAGCATCAACCCAGCTTCCTAGAATACCATACCAACCACCTAGAAACAACTTAGCTGGGGCTGTTAAGAAGTCGTTAGGGTGTCCCAGGTGGTTGCTATGCTGTTGCTAAGTAGTTGCTAGGTGCTTGCTACAGTATCCAAGATATTTTGCAATGCACAACCTTAATCATATACAACACAAACTTTGCTTCTGTTTTCCCAGCAATGTAGGATAAATGCTTGACCCCAAATGCGGGGTCAGAAAAAGAACCCAGTGCTGTGTTTGTCCAGTATTGAATCAAAGCTGGGGTTTTTCAGCCTAGCATTTTAAATGTACAGGCATTATCTATCCTTATTGTTCTTTCATGAGTCAGCTGGCTTTACCAGTCATATTTGGACAGGTGTGGGTCAAGCAAGAGTTGGGTGCCATAGTTTGGTCCAGCTTTGGCCAAGTCTCAGTGTCCATAAAAATTCTTAATCATGCAGAAGAGAGAAAGTCAAGAATAGCCTTTTTTCAGCTGCTATTGACCACTGGTATGACAAACATTTGGATTCTAATCTGAAAGTGGCTTTGCTGTTGCTCTTGGTGAGTAAGGTGCATGTCTTCATCTTGCAGACAGTGGAGAAGAACAACAGGAGAAAAGTGGATTTGCTTTGGCCTAATGAGGCCGGGCTGGTGCCAGCTCTCGATAGAACCGTTTCTAAAAACCTCTGAACATCAGCCCCGGCAGAGTCAAGCCTGAGGCTCTGAAATAAGCAAAACAGAACCTAATTACAGAATCTGCTATATATGAAACCGAACATGGTGCACGAGGACAGCCAGATGCTTGTGAAGCTCATTTGCTGTGGAGTGTGTAATTTGCTGAGCGGTCAGAGAGACCTCAAGCAAGAGCAATGAAGAAAAAAGTGTGGGACTGGGTAATGAGATCAAACCTGGGTCATTATCTGATTCAAGAAGTGGAACTGGAAACCCCCCAGTTTCGCGATATAAAATTGTTTTTGACAGAGAATAATGAGAAATTGCTCTAATAATTTGAAACGTGTCATATTACTCATTAGAGTTAAAGGCAGGAACTGTCTGCCCATGTCAGTCACATGAGTGGATTAGTAGTGTGTTACAGTGGATACCCCTTTCTTGGAATGACCAGCGCTGCGGGCAGTTATTTAACCCATCTGCTGAGATTTTTTTATACCAGTGTGAAAAACTCAAATTACTTTTTTCAGTAATTAAATTAAACTTTTCCTGTATAATAAGTAGACTTTGCAGTTACATAGATCATCCATAACATTATGACCACTTCCTTGTTTTTTTACATTCATTGTTCATTTTATCTGTTCATCTTACGATACAGGAAAACTTTGTAGTTGTATAATTACAGACTGTAGTCCATCCGTTTCTCTGCCTACGTTGTCAGCCTCCTCTCATGCTGATCTTCAACGATCAGGATCCCACAGGACCACCACAGGGCAGGTTTAATGTGGTTGGTGGGTCATTCTCAGCTGTGTCTGATGCATTCATACCAGCACAACACACACTAACGCACCTCCACCATGTCAGTTTCACTACAGAGCTGAGAATGACCCAAAACCCACATAATAACTGCTCTATGCTGGTTCTGTGGGGTCCTATGAGAATTTGATTGCATTCAGCATCAAGAGCCTTAGTGAGGTTAGGACGACCACTTTTGACTAGCTGCCCACCTTCCTGCCACTGCTACCTGCATCAGACTAGTTGCTCACCTTCCATTACTAACTTTTTTGAAGTTTCAGTGAATCATTACTGTCATTATCCTTACCATCACTGCTGTGATTGCATTTTATTGTATTTTGACTATATCAGTGTACCTGATCATAATAACAGATGTTGTGGCGCAGTGACCTTTAGTAGTTTGATCAGAGCAGAATGGGTCTTCCCTTGTGAGGCTTGGTTCCTTACAATGTTTCTACCTCAAATTTTAAGGACGTTCTTACTTGCTACGGCCAACTTTGAAGTTTATTTTGAGGATGTTGGAGGATCACAACTCCTTCTCATCCCCAACACCTCAACTCATCCCCACTCCTCAACTCATACTGGATGGAACACCATCTTTCCAGAGAACATGGTTTCACTGCTCCACAGCTAAAAGCTGGGGGATATATACCCTTCTAATCCACACCTGGCATTAGGCATGGTGCCAATAGATTCATGTTTATCTGCTCCAGAGAGTCCTGTTCTATTGGCAATACTTCTTTACAGGGGCTTGCTGCATGCCTATGCATGTCTGCCTATGTCAGCACTGGGTTGCAACTTCATTTAGCTGAATGCATTCATTACAACCCTGTTATTTTATGTCTGTAATAAGATCAGTTGTATTTGAGACTTACCTGATAGTGATAGAGAGACACTTGGACAAGAACCAAACTGGGATATCTAGACAGCTGGATCAGAGCATCTCCAAAATATCAGTCTTGTGCTATGTGGTATGCAGCATTTAGTACCTACTAAAATACTCCAGGGTTGGACAACCATTGAACCAGTCAAGAGCCAAGGGTGCCCAGGGCTCATTGATGAGATCCATGAAGGCCCCACTTCACTACTTACAGCACTGCTCTAATGTCAGTGGCAGCACCAGAGAGACCTACACTGTACTGCTATGTGGTTTTAATGTCATGGTTGATTGGTGTACTAGTATTTACACTATGTCCTGAAGTGTTAATTACCCTAGTTACGAAGGTGTGATATGTTAGTTATGCTTTAAGAAATCATCCGAGGACAAGAAGAGAATTTATGACGTATTTAAAGCTGACTGTTCATTTTTCGGCTTGTAAGTGTACTCTCTAACATCATGCAGATAGAACCCACAGCCGTGGTGAAAGGGAACTGACTGAGTGTGTTGGCAGCCAGCCCCACTCAGCCTGATCAACACCAGTTGTTCAAACATGTCTCAACCCTGCTGAACGAGGTGGGAAAAAGAGCAATTGTCAAATGAAATTATAAAAATTGAGAGCACAGATTTGTTTTTCTACCTCTCGGATTTCAACCCAGCAACAGTTCTGGTAACATAAACACAGTTTTTCTCCCTGCATTTCAAAACAATGTGGGAGTTGAGGGACGTTGTGGCAGCGTGGGGTCAAACCGGTTCTTTGCTGTTTCTGATAGACACACTCTGAGATGGAGTTAGCTGTCCTAGTCTACACTAGTCTGCAAGATCATTCATACCTAACACATGCTTCGTTTACTCTTCTCAGTATTTGTCCAAATTAAATAGTTATGTTTGGGATATCTTCAACATTCATATTGTTTGTTCTGCTTTGTAATTGTTTGAGCAGATGTGGGTATCACCACATAGGGTATCACAGTAACCACCTGGCAACACACTAGCAACCACCTGATTCTCCATACAGTTGCAGTCCATACAGTCCATAAAACTCCAAATAAGTTTCACTGTAACACCCATTTAAAAACTACTTCACCTTAGAAACCATTTGGAATAGCATAGCAATATCTAACATCAGTTAACTGCATGGGATATCACAGCAATGCATGAGCATCCACTATAGACATCATAGTAACCAATTACTTGGTATATCATAGCAACTGCCTAGCAACCCCCTGAGAAACCATTGCAACTGCTGAGGAGACACCTAGCCAACACTACACCCCAGCAAATCCTCACATATTCTAGAGGCTGGAATAGATTCTGGATGACCCAGAGTCTGGATACTTTTGCACAGAGTAGTATACGTCCTTGCAAAGAGATCAAATGTGTCCCACATCTCAAAGTAACCTAAACTAAAGTCATGTGAACCAATCCTAAGGTGATATTGAGGTCAGGATGTTTATGGAAAGAGTCTCCTCAGTCCAGTGAGATCGTTGTTACAGCCTGTGGGCTGTGACGGTGCCACAGTGCTGGTAGTGATGCATCTGTTTAGAATTTCATTAACTGCAGATGTTTTAGTGAGTTTAACTGGAAAAAAGAAGAATGAAAGTTTAAAAAAAAAAAAAAAAACAAGGGAGGAAAAAACAGAAAGGGAGGTGATTCAGGGCCGTTCCCATGGTAACACTGGTCCCTGTTGGGAGAAAGTGTACACGGTCACAGAGGGGAGAAGAATTGAGAGAGAGAGAGAGCCAGATAGAAAGAGAGAGCACAGATATATCAGACTGATAAAGACAGGAGGGAGGGACGGGGGGGACAGTGCTTACGTAAGGTCCACCCCCTTGGCCACAACGAACAGGGAAGGCATGCTATTATCCAAGTGAAGTGACATCCAGACATGTGTCTGAGTATGTATGTGTGTGCGATTGTGAGATCTAGCTCACCAGCCCACTCCCAGAGAGAGAGAGAGAGAGAGAGAGAGAGAGGGAGAGAGAGAGAGAGAGAGAGAGAGAGAGTGAGAGAGAGCGAGAGTAGAGAGAATCATTACCTCACCTGAAGTTGAAGAAATGTGTGCTTAAAACACTTAAAAAGAAGACAGAGTTCTAGCCAGGATAAACATATACTAATAATAGTGCTTTACAATATTAACAAATAAATCTAAAATCAAATCAAATGTATTTTGACTGAATGGTGAAATATGCTACAATTTATGATACAATATATGTAATGTGAATAAAAGAGTTGTTTTTTTATGCAAGATTGAAACAGAACATTATTTAAAACCTTTAAAACTCAACATAAATGATATCGCCTCAGGCCATATTGCACTCTGTTCCTGATATAGATAGAATATTAATATATTGCCCAGCCCTAAAAAAACAATAATGAATATTATAGAATAAGACAACACAATAGAAGAATGACTGCATCATTTACATTCACTCCAAGAAGGAGTTGTTGGAATTCAGTGAAACTATGTGAATGTAATGATGATATATATAAGCTGGGATACAAGATGAGATATAGTTGGGCATGGAGGCATACGGGTTCTGTATGACATTCTGTGGCACATTTGCCCACAGATGTTGTAGCTGAGCCTGCAGATCCTGCACACTCATAGGCTGCTGAGGTTGGTGTCCTAGTTGATCCTATACGTGCTGGATTGGTGATGAATTTGGTGACTTGGTAAGCCAAGAAAGGGCCATTCCTGGGGTTATTCTTAGGAAACCCTTACTGTGGATGCGTGAGAATTATCCTGCTGCAAAATTTGGAAGCCCTTCCATGAGGGGCAACATGTGTTTATAGGATGTCTTGTATATCGCTGAACTGTTCGTATTCCTAGTGCAGCCTCGGTGGGACAGAAAAGTCTGCTGTAAGGGTGAGATATAAGGCTAAAAGTTAAAAGTCAAATGGATGTTAGAGGTTGACTGCTTGGAATCATTGCTGGACATGAAACAGCGACAGATAACATGAGCAAGAATCAAACTGGGAGCAGGAGAGATAAGCTGGTTTCAGAGTGTCATGCTGTAATGCAGATACTCAAAAGTGTATGTATGGGTCCCAGAGCCAGATATGTGCATAAAGAAAGAAGATAAGTATATCTGGAGAGTGTCGCTGCTTATCTTTGTGCTTGTGAATTGCTGAGGCAGGCAGTTGAGTGTGGTTTTAATCAACAAGTCTGAATACCTCCATCCAGCATCATTAACCTGCTAACAAATAACTAACACAGCCCTTTTCTTCTGATAAAGTCTTCTGCACCCCTCCATCCCAGAATCTCTAATAAACAAAGAGAAAGAGGTGGGGGCAAACCCATGGTGCTTCATTAGAGTGAATAGAGTAGCCTTGTAAACTAGGCCTCCTCACTCATCCATTTAACAGCCTCCTTCAGCCTGTGTTTTTTTCAGGCGGCGCTTTGCTTTTTTCGATTCCAATTATTTCCCAGCTTACAGCGGTAATTAATATGGCAGGCTGGCTGCCCGACATTTCTAATTAATTAGACAGACCTGTTAACACCAAGATCCCTTAGAAAGAAGCTCCCCAACCTCCAGGATGCAGTGCGTGTATGTGTGTGGTGTTGTTTTGTGTAAAATGCCGTCCTTCCCCTTGGTGTTTTATTACCATTTATGCCCTGCCACATCTGGCACATCCATTCAGTTATTCCCACTTATTCCCCACCTTCTTCTCTTCTCTTCTCTTCTCTTCTCTTCTCTTCTCTTCTCTTCTCTTCTCTTCTCTTCTCAAATCTATTCTCCAGACGAGCTCTGGACTCCTTGGGGCCACCTGTTAAACACATCTCCAGCTACAGAACCAGTAGTCCAGCATGGCTCCCTGAGAGCTGTGTATCACCTTGAATGTGGGCCAGATTTCCTGTGTGGGCCTGGCCAACATTCGATGTTAGCACTGAAGTATCTGCTTATGGGTCAGTTTTAGCTTTTACTGCCCTACCTCTTGGCCTAAAACTGAGAATAAGTATGCTAGTAGTAGCTGTGGGTTCGTCTGGGTAATATGAATCATTACCAATGTCCTGTCAGAATTCTACTTGAAACACATAAATTGGGTCGTTCTGTTCACTGTTTTAGTGGTATTCTGTCCATAGATAACCATGTGCCAGCAGCCTGTTCTTTTTAAAAATCTATGTCTTATGGGATGTAACCAAATACAAAGCCATTCTCATGTTATGTTCTAAACAAATACAAACGCAGATGTGAATAGAAGGTCCCAGATTGTCTGCAGCACATATTTTAATGAAACTCCTTTGGTCTCTGTCTACTTTTCTTGTGTCTTTCTGTATATTATGACCTAAATAGATATCCTGTCAGATCTATTATTATTATTATTATTATTATTATTATTATTATTATTATTATTATTATTATTATTATTATTATTATTATTATAAATGAATGGTTAAGAGCATCACCGTAACACCAGGCAAGTCTTTTGGGGTACTTACCAAAAGTACCCCAGGGAAAAACAACTGGTGAACCAGTTATTGTCATGGACACACAAGTCCCATTGGTGCTCATGGAGGTCCCATCTCGCTATAATGTCTTAGTGTTAGATTCGACAGATCACCTTCAGAGGTATTGTGGAGTTTCACATCATGATAGACTTTTTAATGGGATGGCTGACCGCTGATTGCATTTGATTTTATTCAGTTGCAAGTATAGGGAGGACATGATGTTAGATGATGATCATCCCCAGCACATCCCAGAAGTATTAGATGGAGCACTATCATTCCAGAGAACACAGTTCTACTGTTCCAAAAATCAATGCTGGGGGTCTCTATATACCTCTAGCCCATGCCTGGCATGGTGCCAGTAGGTTCATGTTTATCTGCTTCAGAGAGTCCTCTTCTATTAGCAATACCCATGAACAGATACTAGACGAAGGTGTGTACAAATAATGGAATTACATTCCTAATATCTAATATCTGTCTGTCTGTCCATTTTTTCCATCCGCGAGATAAAACTATTTGTCTTAGATGGGACTTTCTGCACTCAGAATGTTTATCTATGAAATGTACAATAAGCAAGTCTTAAATAAAATTCTAGATCAGGGCTTCTCAACCTTTTCCACCTCATGGCCCACCAGTTAATAACTTAAGAGCACATGATCAACCTCTCGATTTTTGATAAATATTTTCACGTCAATTTTTATGATTTAAAGTGGCATTCCTGGCTCACTCTGGACTACTGTCTCCCTCTCAGGATGGGCCTGCAGACCATTAGAGAGTTCTTCACAGCCCACAGCTTTAGAAACCCTGCACTATATGTTACTAAAAAGAGGACCCCCTTTTAGTTTCAAATCTTTACTGCTACCCTCCTACAAGTTGGTTTCTGTTCCCATTGTAATACATAATTTATGGTGATTTATGGGCTGAACGCAGCCCTTTTCTGGTCCTTGTGAACAGAACCAGTAGAGCAGGAAGTATGGCCTGCTGTGTTCTGTTCCAGCTCACCTCTCAACACTGGTCACCTGTCTGGCTCTCCTTGCAGGCAAAGATGGATTATGTGAGCATGGGCAGACTCGCCCAGTTCCCTCACACACTGGTGGAAATCGGGAAGTGAATGAGCATGAGCAGCTCATAAATTCGAACCTGTCTTCTCCTGTGAACACGGTGTGCATTGCAAGCCAGTTCAGCTGATATATTCAGTGTACTGTATTTTCCTTCCTTCTCCCAGACCTTCCAAGATCTTGGAAGTTAATGGAGTCCTCTGCTTAACTTTATCTGCAGGACCATTTGTCTTCTGAATGTGAAACATGTTGCCCATTAGACTAAGTGATGCTGTGTGTGAGAACACTGTAACGGCTGCTATCTGGACTTGCAGGAACATGAAATGTTTCTGTTGATACTTCATTATAAGATTTAAAGTAGAGGGGCGTAATGATATGTTTATTTGTCTGTATCTGTAACTTCCATGCCAGCAGTAGAATAGAATAGAATATCTGCTAACTTAGGTGTGAAGATTGGTGAACATGATGCAGTTGTATCCAGAAGCATTAGAAACATGCCATGCTAAAGCTGATTGGTGTCTGACTAAGGCGAGTGCAAATGACACGCAGGGGGCTTGAAGACCTTCTGGTGCTTTCAGATCAACAAAGCTGATTGGGTTTGATACGTCACAACTGTCTGTGATGTTCATTCGTTGCCTATGGGGCTGCATGATGTTGGACACCATGAAACCACAGACACTATGATCATTTGTTGTTCTGCTATATATATATATTGCAAGATTTAAAAATACAGAATGTTTCATACTCGGGATGCTCCTGCGTTTCAGTCAGGGTACACTCCATATCCACTGTGACCCTGACCAGTGGATATGATGGCAAATGGACTGTATCCACCTATTTTACCTTTCACAGAGAAGTGTACCATTTATTTTGTTTGTAGGAATTATACACTGGTGTACAGTGTATGCACAAATGTATTGGGCTGCCTGCTTGTGAATTGTTCAGTTTATCTTGCTTATGGTGGAGAAAATGTCTCTACTTTCCAGGGAAAGCTTTCTACTACAATTTGGAGCATCGCTTCAAGGATTTGATTGTATTGAGCAACAAGAGCATTCGTGAGGTCACCACCCCACCTTATCCCAACTTCCTCACTCATCCAAAATGTATTGGATGGAGCACCATAATTCCTGTCCCACAACTCCACAGCTCCACAGCCCAGTGCTCCGGTACTTTATACTCTTCTAGCTCACGCCTCGCATTAGGCATGGTTTCAATAGTTTCATGTTTTTCTGCTTCGAAATGTCCTACTTTATTGGCAGCACTTATCTACAGGGACTCTACAGGGATCGGAATGTTTTCATTATGGATATCCACAAACAGTGTATGTTGTGTGTTTTTAGCCAGTGACAGTGAGCTGTTTATTAACACTGCCTTTGTCCATATGTTGGTAAGCTTTTTCAGTTTGACAGAAAGGGTGTGTGTGATTTTTTTCCTGTGGCCTTGATAGTAGATCCTGCTTAGAGACCTCCTCAGGCTTAGGCTCGGTCATGCCTTACACCAAACCTCAGGACACCTCAGAGTCTCCTCTGTCTTCCACTGTTTTCCTGTCCACCCGTGCAAATTAAAGCCAGGGCTGTGTTAAAGATCATCTGTGGCCCGCAGGGAGAGACACTCGGGGGGGAAAGCTCAATCCTGAGGGTCAGAAATCCAGACTGCTCTTCATCGTCTGCTGCCCATGTGCAGACCATCAGCTCTCAAAGCAGCACTTCTGCTCCCCAAAGAGGGGCTGTTGGGTGTTTGCAAAAGCATTTATTATATGCTTTTGACAGCCTTTTGTGTTTGTGTCCGTGTCCGTCTCCATTCCACTGCTCATCCCACATCCTGTCCTCTCTCTTGCACACTGTCTGAACCCCACTCAGAATATCCTGCTTCTCTGTGAAGGTCACTCTCCTTTGAGCTCTGGCCTCGGGAAACACTCCATGCTCTCTGTCAAGCTGTCACTCTCTGTAGAACCAGCACTGGAGGATAACATTCTTCTCTGGGTCTTTCTGGGGGACACAGGACAGCGTCCAAAACAGACCCCCCCCTACTGAAAAATGAGTGCTGATTCAAAGAAAAGGGAAAAAAAAGAAAATGTTTTGCAGTCACGCCAGTTGACCAGCACAGCAGAAAACCCATTTCCCCTTCCCCTGAAGATAGGGTCTCTGCTGAGGAAATTGAATAGCCGACACCGGCATTGTGATTTTATCAGTGTCTACTAAGTTCTTTCCCTTTTGTTTGTTAATCTTGGGTGGGTTGAGTTAAAGCATAGGGTCAAGTGGTTGAAATGGAGTGATCGCTCATCAATTGGAGAACAGGGAATAGACCAGAGTTGAGTTTCTATAGCTTTCCCCACTGATAGTCCACCAGGACCTTCTACCACAAACGAGATAACATGAGGGTTTCCTCACGCTCTGTCTGTTTCTCTCCCTTGCTCTCTTGCTCTCCCCTCTCTCTCTTTTTCTCTATCTCATGCAGAAAGCAGATGTGTTGGCCCAGCCACTGCTGTGGTTAGTGCTGTAAGCATGATCCCGGCTTTGGCTGTAGAGTTTTCTGTGAATGAGAATCCTGTGGGGAGAGGTTTGAGCACAGCAATGAAAGCTGAGCAATCACACACACCAGGGGATGGAGCGCATGGATGAGTGTGACTGCAAATGAATAGGTTTAGGTCAAAATTTTGTATTAAAGGCTTCAATGGCTGGTGGGTTATTGAGAATTTTGAAATTTTGCTTCATGTATGGTTGCTCCAAGAAGAAGTGAGATAAATGTTAGACTCCATATAAATTTGTTAATATATATATTGATAGTTTTGATGATTTGATGGTAAGTCGTGGCCAACGACCAGTGGTCAAACTGGTGAAACTGGTTGACTAGCTTAGTTCTTGATCAGCATAGGGTACTTTAAAACCAGCTATATAACCAGTATGACCAATGTTGGCCAGGATGACCAGCAAGACCAAGCTAGACCAGCATGATCTGCTTGTTCAAAATCAACTGCAACATACACGATGCTGGTCAAGAGCTAGTTAAGAGTATGTTTTCATTTGGATGACCAGATTTTCAACCACCTTGAGCATTAAAGAACAAGTTTGACCATCTGAAAACTGTTACCAAAGTCTTGAGCTGGTCGTGGGATGGATTTTTCCACAGTGTATTGTAATAAATAGTCCGTCCTAATCGAGGATTCTTGACACATTTGTACTGTATATTCAATATAATTGGGTTCATAACACTCCTTTCCAAAGCAGGGTGTTGGAGCATTGTGGGAGCTCAGAGGGAGGGAAGTTGAAGAGGAGGAGAACAGGAACTCCCAGCATAGACTCAGTGTGGGTTCCAGCTTTTGTGGAATATGGTGGTATTCCTATTCAATTTTGGCTGGGAAGTTGGTGCATTCTGGGAAGTGTAGGTGAAAATGTGCTGATGTTGGGGTTCTATGAAAGGAAAGTCAAGTTAGCCTTCTTATGGTGCACTGTTATTCTACACTGCTTTACATTTTAAATGTTATATTTTGTACAATGCCTTGTGAGTTTGAAATTCCAACTGCACTGGAACATCCTTTCCAGTTCCAAACCCACGTGGATGCAGTGCCAGCAACTGATAAGATAATATAATGTTTCAATTTAAATGACTATGAATAAAAACATGTATAAGTGTACTACTCCACAGATCACTGCCAGATCATCCTGAACATATTGGATGAAGCATCATCATTCCAGAGAACACAGCTTAATGCTGGGGTTTTTATACCCCTCTAGCCCACACCTGGCATTAGGCGTGGTGCCAAAAGATTCATGTTTATTTGCTCCATAGTGCCCTATTCCATTCCTATTCCTCTACAGGGACTAGACAAGCTGTGTGTTTGCATTTGCACATCTGTGTCAGCAAGGGGGTTCAGTTTAAAGTAACTGATTTAATTCATTAGAAGGGGTGGCCACAAGTGTTTGGACATATAGTGTATGCTGTGTTTTCTTAGCCATTTTCAGTGAGCTATTTATTCACTCTTTGTATGTCTATGTGTTGGTGCGAAGATTCTGTGTGACAGAAGGAGTGTGTACGATTTTTCCCTCTGGCCTTGGCAATAACCTACTTAGAGTCCTCCTCGGGAGACATGTTACAAGACACGTTTCTGTCCACTATAACAGGGGTAGGAGTGGCATTCACATTTCACCTAGGGGTGGAACCATCCTTTCAGCAACCAACACATTTGGACGCTGTGCCAGCAATTGATGATACATATAATTTTTTTGAATGTAGAAATTAAAACTATGAATAAAATATGTATATGTGCATGAATATGTAAAGAGGTATATTGGTCTACATGTCTATTTAAAGACAGTTTGTTTTCATTTACTTGCTAAAAGTGTTTTGTTGCCTCAGGGCCACATTATGCAGTTAGACCACTTTTGTTAGGGCAGTCATGATAAAACAGTGGTTCTCATCTCTGGTCCTGGAGACCCCTGCCCTGCTTCCCTGCTCCAGCACACCTGATTCAAATGATCGGCTTATTTTTAAGCATTTGCCTTGTTTATTAACTAGATAATCATATGAAAAAGTGTGCTGGAGCGGTGATGCTGGTCCTTGGAGCAGGGTTAAGAACCACTATGTTTTAAGAACATTGAGCATGGAGTGATAGGATGTATAATTCTGACAGCATGTTTTACAGGAGGAAAAAATGTGATTGGGGATCATTCCTTCTAATACTGAGGACAGAGAGATTCATAAGAGTGACACGTACATACAGAAAGCCACAATGTTTTGGCACAATCAGTAGCACTGATTTCTGGTGTGCCGGACTAGGGAAGGACAAATTGCATGATTTCTATATGAACAGGGAGCCCAAACTTCCAAAATGTGGGAAATGGGGGAAATATTGCTTTCTCCAAAAAGTAATGTCATAGAAGTTTAGGTCACATCTAGTAATGAACCTAATTCTCCTGTCAGTTTATCCAAGTTTTCATCCTGACCAAAGCCTAAATGTGTCATATTTAGACCAATCTTAATGAGTTATAACCTCATCCACTCTGCGCTGCCTTTTCTGTCTCTTATGCTGTTTTCCCTTTTGTTTTTTGGTGTCTATTTGAGGAACGTCTCTGAACTCACTGTAGTGCAGTCAAAGTGGCTTTTGTACTGTCACTACTGTAACAAAACATCTCCATATATTATGTTTATAGCAGAAGGGAAAAATGAACAACTTAAATCTGCTGTAAGGTGTGAGAATATTGTGAGAGTAGTAATATTATTTTTTGACCATTTTTATTAGTCTTTCATCTTGAAATGTTAATTTCCCCAAATTGAATGTAAGTTTTAATGTCAGGTGAACAAAATTCAGTTTGATGTAGAATCCTGATAACAGCTGACGTTGATATTTTGTTGGTGTTTACTGTGATGTTAAGTAAACAAAACCAAAAAGTGACCAAAATAAATGGTCACACGCCTGTTATGTACACCGGCTGGGGCAGTGACGAGGTTGATGCGGGTGCTGCTTTGCTGTCGGGGACAAGCTGAGACACTTTGCCATTCATATGACAAGAATAATATGGTCACATGTGTCTTTGACTGCCTCTGAATGTGGTTTGAGTGATCAGACCCCGACTATCCCTGTACTTTGTGCTGGCCACTTATAATCGGGTCATCCAGGATACAAGTTAATGCCCGGTGTGAACAGGGCCTATGATTTACAATGATTAAATTACAACACCGGGCTGTGTCATTACCCTGATTCTCTGTACAACGTTGGTTTTTGACGTCAAGCTGATTTTTATTTTCAACTGAAATTCAACATCTGTACTATGTTGTTTTTGATGTGAACAGGATTTAAATTTTTGATGAAAATTCAACATCTGTACAAAGTTGGGATTTGACATCATTTTTTAATCATCTTTTGTTGTCAACCTGATATTCATTTTCAACTAGACATCTACACATTGTTGGTTTTTGACATCAACTTGATTTTGAATGATATGCGACTTTGATTTTCAATAAAAATAGGATCTTTTAAGTCTTTACGACTTAACGGCCTTCAAAAAAAGCAATATTACCCAATCCACTACAATAACCAGCGGTCTGTGAAACTAAAACACTGCATCCAGTCTGAACTCCTTCATGATAGTTTGGCTTTCAGGGCATGGTTTTGATGACAGTGATGATATTCAGGATTGATTTGTTTATTTTTTATGTAAATATTTGTTTATTCTTTTATGTTTTTATGCTTATTTAGTGGTAAAATCACATTAAATGTTTCCCTCTTAAGATGATAATTCACTCCCATGCAAGTCTGTGAAGTCTGAAAATGCCTGGCTGCCTCTTCTGAGTGCAGATCAGTCACAGTTGCAGAAGTGTGCTGAAGCCTGCTCTGCTCTCCAACCATGTTTCAGAATCATTCCTCTCCATTCTGAGCCAGTGTAAACACAGAGTGGTGTATATAGTCATCAACAGCAAAGCAGAACTTGCTGTGTGAGGAACGGATTACGAACTGTGACCACGAATGAATTGGGAAATAAATTTGTATTCCGCCCTTAATGTTTTATTTCCCTCTGGGTGTTGGATGAATGAGGTAGCGAAGCAGACAGGTTCTATTTAACAACAAGCTGCTCTCTTATGCATGCATTTGTTGCGCTTTAAGAATAACGGGCTTGATTGTTTGAAGCTTCTCAGCCTCTCGTTAGTTCCAGAATGGAGCATGTCTGAATATAGATGCACTGGAGTGGGGGGCTTGGGGTCCAATCCCTCTGCATCACCAGCATTTGCATTCATAAAGAAAAAGAAAAAAAAAAAACTCAAAGCCTCGCATTAAGTGCGCCCTTCCTGAAAATCATCCATTTAGTCAACATACAAACTCTTCAAAGCCAGATTAAACATTGGGCTTTGTGAAAGCAGGAGAGAAAACTGCAGCAGTGTATCCCTGACACAGCATGTCATGCTTTTCTTTTCGGAAGTATTCTCCATTCTGTCAGCGCTTTTATGGTTTCATGGTTTAGTAAGGACCTTGCGTTAAGTATTACTTCATATACTGTACTCTACAGAGTAGAGACTATGTTCAATTCCAGTCAAATGTTTGGACACATGCAATAGGTTCTCCTTATTTTCATTTCTCAACATTCCAGAGTTCTCCTCATTTTGAGTTTTCCACATTTTGGAAACATATTTAAGGGCTGGGCGATTTGGACCAAAGATCATATGTCAATATATTTTAGTTCACTTCAAGCAGACTCTGGTTTAGTCAGAGGCTGTCTGCATCCAGGACTGTGAATGGAGTTGTACGATTGCTTTATTTTGTCATGTTTATTGCATCACATATCTATAATGGCAAAGGTATGTGATATTTTGTCTCCAGTTTCTGGTGTGACCACTTATACAATACCTGCGGGTAAACATTTCCGGTAATAGTAAATTTGTCCTGCACATTGGCTTTAACAGATTTGATCCCATTCTACATGCCAGACAGCTTCAGCTCTGTTAGATTGATGGATTTCCTCCTGTTACCTGCTTGCTTCAGGTCCATTCACAACATTTCTATTGGATTTTATTGGATTAAGGTCAAGACTTTGAATTGGCCTTTCCGAAACATTACCTTTAGTCATCCATTCTCCGATTGAACGACTGCTCTGAGCTCTGCTGATTGAGGACTCCTGAGGAGAGTAATAATACTGTTGAAGTTGTAGCTAAAATTTATGCAGGAATATAGAAAATTCAAAAAGGTTTTCACAGTTTCAAGCACCTTTGTATGTCTTTAGATTAAGCTGTCTTTAAGATACAGAAAAACATACATTCGGGCAGATGTTTACAGATGTTTGACTGACGTTGTGTATCTATAAATGCAGTACAATGAATGGGTGTCTATACTGATGTTGTGTTTGCACAGTTGTAACAGTATGCCCTTGTCTGTGTCTGCCCTTGCTTCTCCATTTCCAAATCTTGTTAGTCTGTTGCGTCTGTGTGGAAGCGAGAGAGCACTCTTCATTTCCAGTCAAAGTCATTGTTTTCATGTTTTCAATCGAAATCAAACGACAAAAGAAACAAGACTAAATCTAATGTCAGACGTTTCAGTACCGAATGCGTTCAGTCTTTTCAGGAGACTCAGTTTCACTGTTTTTCCAGGAATCTGCAGGGAGACTGTTCCACACCATCAAAGACATCGGAGCATTTTCTGCTTCTCAACATCCAAGTCATGTGTAGGTCTGGACTCCAGCAGCTGAGGTGGTCACCAGCAGCTTTAGCACTCTGATTTGATCAAATGTTCTTCGTTTCTTTTTGTCAGTTTCCTTTTTCTCGGTAAGAGCTTCTTCTTGATCATCTCCACATGCTTCCAGACCCACAGCGTTGAGTTGTCTTCTCACAGTGGGAAGGATGGATAGAAAATCCTGCAGAAGTTTTCAGATCTGAAGAGAAAATGGTGCTTCATTCTCTTCTCTCTGTTAAAGAGTAAAGCTGTGAGTGCTGTTCAACTGGACAGGTGGTCTGCCAGGTCTTATATTGTTATTAGAAGTTTTGAATTCTATATTTTGTCATTATTTAGACCTGCATGGTGGTGCATCGGGCTTTATTCTTTGGTTTGACTTCACTGTGCCCCACTAATCTGCCACGCACCTGTAGTTTGTCAGTATGACAAAGTGTTCCTCATTCCAACTCTGCTTGGAGTTTACTTTTGTAGTAGACATTTATTAATATGTTATACACACTCATCATCAAAAAAATAGTTGCATTCAGAAGGAAGTGTGGTATTGCAATGCTGTGGGAAGGAAGATAAAAGTTACCAGGAATAATTCTAAAAAAAAATAGACTGATATGGGCAATATTTATTGATCTACACATACAGAAGTAGTGTCTCTCAGTATGGCGTCGGATATAACTTAACATTCCATATGTCTAGGAATTGAGTTGTAGAGGTTCCGAAAGGTGTCCTGTGATAATCCATATCCCCATGCAGCTTGAATATTCTCACTCAGTTCCTGCACAATTTGCCAGAAGGGTGGAGTGTTGATAGGACATCCAATAGCATCCCACACATTTTCAGTCAGGGCTAAATCTGGTAATGCAGTTATAGTGCACCGATGTGATGGGTATCTCCACCATGAAAAAAGTGAGACTCATCACTAAAGAAGACCTGCTACCATTCTGAGAGACTCCATGACAGTCTGGCGTACCATGCATTTACGGTATTTGGCGTGCATGTTCTCCTGCGCGTTATTGGCCATCTGCCGATGAATTGCTGGCACAGATTACTGATGGAGGCGCATGCTGTGGTAACATGACCGGTATTACACACAATATTTCATAAAGACCCTCCTGAAGCCATACGACGTGACTCCTCTTGAACTGCATTTGAACTCTTCTCCAAAGCATTCTGTGCCTGAGACAGTACAAAGACAGCACAACTGTCAGATTAGAAGCACACACACAACAGAATGACCTTATCCGGAGTCAACCTTTATTTATAAGAATACTTCTGTTTAGATACAATAATCTCACACTTACCTTCTCTTTCAAAGTAGTCCCCTTGAGCTGCCACACACTTTGTCCAATGTTGCTGCCACTGTTGGAAGCAACAATAGAACACCAGGTACGAGATGACCTGGGTGGTCCAACAGACTCTGCATGCTGCCACCTTTAGGGCATTTTTAAAGCAAGGAAAAGCCAGAAGTCTGCAGACCATGCCAGGAGAGTAGGGCCTGATGAAATACAGATTATTGTGTAGCCAGGAAACTCAATGTGAAAAATGGGCATATGCATTATTGTGATGGAACTACCAACCCACTGCCATTTTGTGTACTGTTTGATTTTACACAAAATTTAATTCAGTAGCAGTGTTCAAGTTTTTCTGTAATTTTGTCAAAAACGGAAATCCAATGGCACTCACTTATACTTCCTCACTGTGTCACAGCTTCTGCAGGTAGGAAAAAATTCAAGCATGAGCATTGGGATTGCCTGCATATGTGCCCCAAAACATGCATCCCTAGCTTCATGAGAACAGAAATTATGGTCAGATAAGCAATAAGGCCCAACTTTTTAAGGGGTATTAAAGTTAATGTAAATGTTTTTGACTATTTAAAATTAAATCTCATTAGAATGCCAAAGGGCGTCAGTTGTTTTATAGCAACCTCATACTCTGTGACCACTCCTCTGAGTGATCAGTGAGAGGGTGTGGGGCTAATGATGCCACTAACCCAAATATTGGGTTATAAAGGAAAATGGGAAGGGAGGGGCTTTCTTTACTCACACAGTGTTCAAATATCAGAATCCCTTCCTGAGAAGGGATAATAGTAATAATACATAAATAACAATAATAAAAGATATTCAGGATTTATTATTTTATTTGGACCACTGTCCAGTGTCTTGAAGAATGTTTATTTAAAATTACCTTGCCAATCATTGCAAATAATTTATTAAATGTTTGCATTTCAGAAACTTTACTCAAAAACATTCTGGATGATGAATTTCCAAAAGGATTTTTGAGATGTAATGTCCTTACGAGCAAAAATAAAATTGTTTTAATCAAAACATGGACAAATACATACAAATATCTAAGTTTTGTTCATTTTATATCTCATATTAAAACGTATTTGAATAAGATAGGATCTTCTGGAACTAACAATATCTGGTATGTTTGACTGTCTCCTATAATTACTTTTCTAATTGTTTGGCAAATGGAAGTTCTAAAGGTTAATATCTTTTTCCTGGAAATGAAGAGTGGTCCCTGAGTTTGACCCTGTGTTTTCAGAAGCATTTTATTTAATCTTGGATTGTGATCATAAATGATAAATGATTTTAAGTAAACACTTCTTGTTCCATCGCATTTGATCTATTGGTTGACAACAGACACAATATTGCAACCAGGAAATATTGTTCAAAATTTAGAGCGCTGCGTGATTCAGTTTGCATCGTGCTGCACTGCAGGTACCTGCATTCTCCACCTTCACACACTCATTAGAGTTCATCTCAGCAGGTGTGCAAGAGTTTGGGATGTGCCTGAATTTTATTGGCAGCTGTGAGAGACTGTGTCTCCCCCTGTCTCTCAAGCTGGGCATGACTTTCAGGTTACTTTAATAATAACCCTCCTAGGGCCCCTATGGTCGACTCCCATCAGCCAAAACATTGCAACCACTGACAGTTGAAGTGAATAACATTGATTATCTGGTTACAGAGGCTCCTGTCAAGAGCTGGGATAGACATTCCAAGTGAACAGTCATGGGTTGATGTAAGAATCTGAAGTATGCTTGAAAAACAAAAAAAGATACTTGCATCTGTTTCAGCTTTTTACTGTAAGTTTTAGTGTGATGGTGGGGTTTTTAAATGGCATGTAGCATGTTTTGCAGTGGAGTATTCAAACACTTTGTCCTCTCTATTAGACATTATTACCTAGTGGTTCCACCTTATAGATGTAAAGACAGAGACAGAAGCTGCACCGTCTGTGTTGATCATCATCTCGTCCTTTATTAGCGCTCACATTATGCTCTCGGTTGGATATTTCTGTTTGGTGGACTGTTCTCAGCACCTGTATGGTAAAAGCAGCTGATAAAATGGACAAAGAGTGTAGAAGCTCAATTGGTTTTTTAATGTTATGGCTATTTATTTATAAACAGTATATGGGACCATTGCATTGAATTAGAACCTCTAAGTACCTCCTTTTTGAAAGTAGAACTCCACATTAGTTAATGTCACATAATGTTTTATAATCTACTAGTGCATCTCAAAAAGTTAGAATATTGTGAAAAGGTCATTCATGTTCATAATTTCATACAAAAACAGTCTTTTACAGATTTATTGCATTTTTGTTTCACTGTTGAACAGGATGGCTTATAGCCAGTCTCACATTATTACAATATTTAAATTCAGGTTTGACTAAATTACAAATCACTATCAAAATTAAAATCTTTAAAAGCTTGAAATATATCACTTATAAATTTGAGGAATATATAATATATGTCAGTTAAATGTGAACAATTTTTTTTTCACTACTTTTATAAAATGCAATAGTATCCCCATTGCTTTAGTGTTTTGAGATGTCACGTGGGAAACAAACCAAAAAGGGAGTAGAGCAGAGTGCAGTTGAGTAAAGTGTTGAAAGAATGCTTTGCCCTTTGCATTGTTTCAATGACATCAACCAAATGACAACCTAACCCAACCTAGAAAGTACAAACCTGTAGACCAATATAGTATACTTGGAATTCTATTAACATACTACCATTGCTGGCTGGACTAGGTGCTGAATGAGTGCTGTATTCCACTGTCAAAACAGGGACAGTACAGCAAGCAGGCCTGTCCACACAGTCTTAGCCAAATGGGGAAAATAGAAACAGAAAGGAGCGTGCGCACACACACACACACACACACACACACACACACACACACACACACACACACACACACACACACACACACACACACACACACAGGAAACGATAGCCCCATGGGCCGAAAAAGAAACAAGAAGTTCCCTTGGCCAAATGCATGGGAGCAAATGGGTTTAGGATAATTGTGCTTTGAGAGAATCTGGCTCTTGGCTTGCTCATTGTATAATTATTTACCTTAGATAATAATATGACAGTCTGCCTTTGACTAACACTGTAAGTCAGGTTGGACAAGTTGTAAGGGATTCCAGATCCTTTATCCTTTGATTTTTTATTTAATGCTGTAGGGTCATTCACATCCTTTAATCACTGTATAAAAAATAAATGTTAGCATCTGTTAGCTGGAGTCCAGGCCTGATTGGTGCTGATTGGTGAAAAAATGATCTTCAGATTATTCATATATGATCTGAGGGCAACTGAGAAAGGCTTTGACTTGTTAGATGTTAGTGGAAACACATTCCACATGAGACATCGCGAGAGAGAGAGAGAGAGAGAGAGAGAGAGAGAGAGAGAGCGAGAGAGAGAGAGAGAGAGAGAGAGAGAGCGCAAATAAAATTAACCTCCAAATAACCCCGCAGTTTACTATTGGCTTTAGATTTGAGAGGTATTCTCACCCCTCACAGAAACCATCACTGGTGTACAGAAGTGCCTGATGGAGTCAGTGTGTGTGATGCCATAGGGGACTGAGAGGGGCTTGATGTAGTGGAAAAAACATCATGAGCGCAAACATGAACTGTGACAGCTGGCTCAATGGGTTTGCTCTAGAAGTGACAGATGTGTCTATCAGCACCAGAAGCTGGATTGATGGTAGCACAACAGTTCTGCGATGGAAATAGTTTAGGCTCTCTGAGTTGAAACACATGCATTGATGTGTGTTTTATCATTTCAGTTTATAATATAGTCCCTTCACAGTCCTTTGTTTAGCTCATCTTACAATACAGGAGACCTTTGTAGTTCTATAATTACAGACTGTAGTTCATCTGTTTCTCTGAATACTTTCACCCTGATCTTCAATGATCAGGACCCCATGGGACCACCACAGGGTGGGTGGCGGCTCATTCTCAACACTGCAGTGACACTGACGTAGCGGTGTGTTGGTGTGTGTTGCACTGGTACAATAGGATCAGACACAGCAGTGCTGCTGGGATGTTCAAACCCTCTGTCCACTAACTGCCCACTCTATTAGACACTTCTGCCCAGCTACTTTAAGTTTCTTTACAACAACACATTTATATCTTTTCTAGTCCCTGTAGAGATGCACTCCTGACCACCATGCCCAATACCAGGCTTTGTAATAGGTTAGTGAAGCCAAGCCCTCTTGTTGCTGAGTTGAGTTTTGGCGAAGAAGGGTAAAGATAGGCTGGAGGTGGGTGGGAAGTTGATACAAGGGTCACATGGGTGAAGTGAGAAGCAGAGGCTCTGTATTGGACTGAAGGAGTTCTGGAGGAGGTCAACCATCCCAACCTTTTCCCCCAAAGTGATCTTTGAAGCTGTTCATTACAAGGGTGAAGTGAGAAGAAGAAGGGCTAAGTAGGAGCAGTGTAGGGCATTGTTCTGTCCCCAAAACCTAGTATGTCATGATGCATTTAACAAAGTCACAAAGCCAAAATGATCCCTATCTCTGATTCATGTGTTCAACCCCCACTCAACCCTGTGAGAAGCTTCTCAGCCTGCTCCGGGGGATTTATACCCTGATAGTAATGGGTATAGGACAAACACCCAAACTCAATAATTAGAAGGCATGTCTACATACCTTTGGCCATATTAACTAGGTCTCAAATTTCAGGCCCCTGCCAAGGAAGCCTGCATTTCTTGTCCATTACGTCACTGTTCTTTTTTCAGGATTTGCATCCTTCAGTTTCTCGGAAATGCGACTTCTGTATGCTTTCAGCCCATAAAAATGTTTTGAGTTTTGTTTGAAGATGACTCTTCATCATGATAAATGATCAAAATAAACGATTAATAATTAAATAGATACAATAAATCATTTTTCTTTGCCCTTAAAAGTTAAAAGCATTCTTCTTTCATGATCATTCGGGAATTGAAGGTGATGCCATTAGTTCACTAAGGCTAATTAGAGTGCAATAGCTATTACCTGGTTTTTTTCCCAGTAGAATTGCTCAATTCTTCCCTTTATTTTTCCTTTAGATCTCTCTGATTGGGTCACCTCTCAGTCCAGTATCTCCTCACCTTTTCTCTTCACCAGTATCACCTCAAGGACCTTTGCTCTTTAGAGCTCATCACTCTGTTATTCAGCACATCCACCCATTTCATATCCTCAAAATGGTTTTCCATCTTCTTTTATTATCTGCTGTTCCAGCCCAACACATCTTTGAGAAGGTGATATGAAGGATCTCTGACCTCTGAGAGATAGACATTATACACCCAGCTCTTCAAAAGGATTTTGAGCTCGGGGTGCTTTTTGAATGGAATTGCTGCTTTTGAAAGGTTCTGAATATAGCAATTCCTGCAGACTGGTTCTGTAGAGGAGAGAAGCTGCTGTCGAGAGCTAAAGGTCTCAGATGCACCAAGTGCGACATCACTGAGTCGGATATTTCTTTTGACTCGGCATGTATTTATGTGGCTCACGTCTGGCTTGCAGACGGCAGGGTGATGTATCCAGGGAGACAGACTTCCCCTGAGATTATAAGAGACCCCCCACACGGATTCTGACACTGCCACCATGTGACGTCTAGTCAGGTTAGTGAGGTGGAGGTTAAATGAGTCTAAATGAATAGTCAAATGACAGTAGACCAGTCATGGAGTTCCACTTGGGAATAGTTTCTGGTAATATGCTTACAAGAAGAGACAACATGCACAAACGTGTGTCCAAATGTTTGTGGACATGCCTTCTAATGAATGCATTAAGCTAATTTAAGTTGCACCCTTTCCTGTCAGAAAATATACAAGTAGCTTGTCTAGTCCTTGTAGAGAAGTACTGACAGTACAATTGGACTCTCTGGTACAGAACAAAACATGAACCTATTGGCATCATATCTAATGCCAAGCATGGACTAGGGGGTATAAAGCCCCCAACAATGAACTGTATAGCAGTGAAACTGTATCCTTTGGAATGACGGTGTTCAAACCAATACTTTTGAGAGTTTGGGACAAGGTGGGATGGTGCTCCATTCCGACCTCATGTCATAGAATGCAATCAAATCCTCACAGCAATGCCCCAAAATCTGACAAAATAGGATAAACTCTTTGTCAGGACCCATGCTTTGGATGAAACAACCAATGTGTCCTAATACTTTTGTCAATATATTGTATGTGGTGGTTAGTGGTTGTAAATAAGGTTCCAGTCACCACCAATCTGGGATCCAATTTTGTAGTTTTACACTTTATGAGCAGGTCTTAGTTTACAATCCATTCCACAATGATGTGGTTGGGTGGTCTCATGGTAATACCATTCTTCATGATGGAAGATCTCAGCTTTGTGAAGCATCTAAACATCTTGTCTGATCCAAGGGTGTAACTCCACCTGTCAGCAAAACCTCTAAATCTGGCACATCCATTCTGTTCCATGATAGAAAACATCATTACATCAACTGTGCAGCGTTCCCTCCAAGGATTATACTGTATATCCATGTCAAACAAATCATCCAGTTTCTCTCTTGCTGGGCTTTCATTCTCAGACTGCTGCTATCTTAATAGAATGATACCACACATGTTTTCCTCTGCTCTCTGGGTAATTTAAATCTAAAATTACTTTTAACAAGAGGGCAGAATCTTTTATTAGACCACCCCGTTCAATGGCATTGATTGAGACACAGACTTGATAAACATAGGCTCTCAGTGATACATAGGCTACAGTGTGTTCATCTGGAAAATGAAGAGTGAGGTTTTGGGGGAAAATCATGTTAATCATTTTAACAAAGTTAGCTATAGAGCATTGAGTGCCAGTCCCAGATAAACCCTAATTTGTAGCTTTCCTTATACACTGACATACCTACGGTTATCAGATATCAGTATCGGGATGGCTTGGAAGCGCCTGCACCTGTATAAGTTGTGAGGTTTTGTGAGTGAATGCTGGTCAGCAGGCACATGGCAAGGTGTTGTGAATGATCACTTTTCGAGTGAGGCATCGTAGTGGGTGACGGATGGAACATTTGTTTTCCACAATTGTATAGTCATTTCACATTCATAACTACGCAGTATCACATTTGTATGGGGTTCTTTAGCTTCCATGAGATACGGGAGCAGAAGACCCACCAGTGTGCCTCTGGCAACACCATGACACTAGACACCTTGGCTTGTGAGGTTGCTAACTGGACCCTAGAGGACTGGCAATATGTGGCATGGTCCAATGATTAACAGTACCACAGTCCGATAATTCACCATGCCCTGCCATGAGCCTGCTGGCCAGTGTTCCACCTCACTCACAAGATAACAAGTCACAACTTGAGCATTCCCAAGCCATCCCCTGAAGTAATGCCACTTAATGATCAATTTACAGACTGATATCCCATCACTTTAGGCATGTCCATGTATTTTTTCCTGTCATTTGGACAAATTTGAGAATTATGTCTCTTGCACTCATTAATTATACCATAGAAGCCACATTGCCTTCACATCCATCTTGTCCTTCACTTTTGTTAATAACTGCACCATATGTAGTCTCTAATTTCAATTAGCTGGCCATTGTTTCCCAGATATCAATCACCTGCACCCTATAATTGGTGCAGTGTGTGCTTTGCCAGTGTCATTTGTCACTTGCACATTACCCTTGATGGAACTTTATTGATTTCTTTTGAACCTGGCTGGCCCTCAGGCATCAATCTTGAAGGAGACAGTCACCATGGTAATGGTAATGGGTGGTCTGTAATAGAGATCTCGAATGGCCAGTCTGGCTCTCAATTATCAGCTAGACAGTTTCTGAGAACAAGTAGACATTTATGATTATATGGAGGAACGGGGTGTCTACTGTGGGGAGAGAAAGCACCAGAGAACAAAACTCTGACCTGGTTTCGCCTCAAGAAACACAAAAAGGCTTTCTGAAACACTTTCTGCCCTCAGGAAGACAGTCGTACTTTCTCCACCACTCACACGCCTGTCAGTATACCAAGACCCTAAAAATCATCTCAGCTGGTGTAAAAAGGTTCCTTTTTGTGCCTTTTGTCTTTCTGCTGTGTTTTGGTCTGCTTTGATTGAGCATTGATGGGTCAGACTGGATGAGTCCCCTTGCTGAGCTCACTGCTGGAAGCCGGACGTGCTTGTAAATAAAATTACAATCAGCCTGCTCTGCTTTGTTTCTCTGCTGTATTCATTCTGCCCTCATTGGTGTTGGTGTTGTATAAATCAGAGGGTTCATAGCAACATTTATAATGCTGCAGACTGCACCACTCTGCTGTGTTTGTGGCTCTGGCTTTTCAATATAAAAACTTGGAGCCTGGCAAGAAATAAGAAGTAAAATTTATCACTCCTTTATGAAGTAGACTATAAAATTTTTTGAAAGCAATAAGCAGACCAACTCATTCAATTATCCGTATTAAACACAAGTTGCCAACCACTTCCAAACTCTAGTTTGGTAGGAACATAAGGGATTCATCTATGAATACAAATGAACTAATTTTTCATCTGTACAACATTCACCATTTGAGAATGTCTGCTCTAGCAGTTCAAACACTTAAAGTTTATATCCTGTCAGACGCCTACTGTTTACATGTAACTGATGCCTTATTTGGCTAAGTGCAAGGGTTTGCGAAGTAAAATGGACATTTCTTAGGCTTAAAATCCGATTAACCTTTAAAACCATAGGCCAGGTTTGTGGGATGTTTGTGTAGTTTGATGTACTTTTGTTCATCTAATCATTAAAATATTTATGGGAGACACACATGCCAGAAATTGTTGTTGTCCAAAAAAATCATAGGCTACTCAAATCTGTCTTCATCTGACATATGATCATTTGCCGTGTCCCCTCTTGCTGATCATTAGTGTAGATGTGTTTGAGCTTGATTACTTATAATTCAACACACTATGGTGAGAAAATCTTTTGTTTATTATGATGGCAGGAAATGACTGAAGTGCCCTTGAGCAAGTACCTCCCTGGGTAGAGCTGCCCACCACGCCGGACATATATGCTCACTGCCCCTTAGTGTGTGAATTTACTAGTGTGTATGTGTTTCACTGCATGGATGGGTTAAATGGAAATGACTGATTCTCCCGTGTGCAAGGCCAGTGGATCTCTGCGCACGTTAAAAATACTTGCTTACTATTTATTCATAAGAGAAGTTCAAATGAATAAATGCATTCTTTGTCACTTTTAAGGGAAAATGGCTCTAATCCTCAGCTTGGACTGAACATATGACAGCTTGAGTCACAGCAAAGTTATTTAGCCTCAGAGGTTTCATGATGCTGCACAATGAACATTTCAGGAATACGAACTCTTTTTTTGTTTACATTCTCATCTCCAGTGATGACTTGAATAATTCCTTCGTCCTAAGGCTGCACCCTTGGTCTCAAATAATGAAACGTAGAATTACAAAGATATTTCCTCCACATTTCTTTCACCTTTCCAGTGGCTTCTTTGTATGCTTCTGCTGTGGTGATGTTGCTTATGCATAATGCATAAATGCAAAATAAAGACCTCATAAAATATTGCAGTTGTCTGTGTGAAGACAGTTGCCACTTTGTCATATTTAACCTGTGAATTTCAACTGTGTTCCCTGATCAGGTTGTTGTGTGCGGCTAATGAGCTGCAAGACAGAATGAAGATCAATGTCTATTGATTAAGCTCCTTTTATCACAATGATAATGAATACATAGTATCAGTGCATTTCCGTTCAGGCAATGGAAGGTATTTCAGGATGCAGATTTGTACTGATGTTTGTAGATTAATAGTGGTGCAGTTGAACATAAACAAGACTTTTTGCAGGCAAATGCACTCCATAGAGGTGTATGCCAAAGTTTGGGCACACTAGGCTAAATTACAGTAGTTGTGTTCCTAGACTGCAGTCAATGTAAGGCTGGTCTTCAGTAGGTTTGTCCTGTGAAGTAACAGATCAGTAAAAGGGGCTATGTGGTGATGTTACCAGACGTCCTGCCTCTTCCTACTGCAAGCCAAAACAAATCACTCCAAAAGCATGTGGCATTTGTTGGTGGTATACGATGAGACCTTTACTTTGGAACAGTCTTCTACGGTGTAGTGGCTGAGAAAAAAATTTAATTTTTGGTTAATAGTTAAGCACAGTTAGTCTACAGTGTCATATCATATCAAAATCATCAATCTGGCCTGTACAAATGTTGGGACATGCCACCATGTTTGACATCGTTTTATACCATTCAGACCAAAACCAGGTCACCAATTGTAAGTAAAAACTGTCATTTGAATCAGATATCAGATATCATTGTCTGACCTTTCAAACATTGTAATAACACAATAATGGGAATCCCCAACTGCCTATAATCTGAAAATGAAAGTAATTGATACCTGTAAAAGCAAAAGAAGGCTATAAGAAGAATTTAGAAATGGCAGTTCAGGGGAATTGTGGAAGTCAAGATAAAGTCCTAAAGGCTAGGGAAAACCTTGTCAAGATCTTTTGTTGTTAGTAAGACACAATCATTAAAACCCTCACATTATGTACAATAACTTGCAGGAATGTTTGAATGGAGGGGGTGGTGTAGTTGCTTCTACATACATAATCCTTGTTAAAGAGTCATAAAAATGGACTTTCACTTGTGTATTCAGATAATGCAGAAACACCAGGGTTGGTCAAGCAATGATCAGATTTCTATTTTATAATCTCATGTTGAAATTTATGCTGGCTGCATATCCTCTAAGCAGAGACAGCTGCAATTTTTCAGGAACAGGTACACATGCACAGATTGGGGAAGAAAAAAAAGATAGAAATCAGAGTAAGGCTGTCACGTATCTGGCGTATACATGTATGGAGAAATATTATTGAGCTGAAAACCAGCTCTTTTCATCAGAATTCTTAGATATAATCAAATCTAATTATATCAAAATCTGATTCTAATTGGTTTTTGGGAGCACGTAAATAGAAATGTTTCATGTATGTGTACAGAAAATCTAAGGAAGCCAGATGAGTTTTGGAAGCAACTCTCTCTGAGCTGAAGTTATATTTCTGACTGTTTGATGAACAGTATATGGAGCCAATTGCCTTTGAATGTCTTTTCATCTGTATTACTTCAATAAGCCCAGTTTGTCAGGTTGCCTCCTGAAGAAATAGCAGGAGCCAGAGGACTGGCCAAAGGCTTCAGTCTCCGTCTACACTGTGTCCAGCTGACACCTGTGAGACTACATCAAAAGCAGTTCTCGGCACTGCCCTCTTTTAACACAATATGTTCTCCTGACTGCAGTAGACTGAATGACGGAATGAGGCAAGACCAATTAAATGTAGTGTCTGTTTCCATAAACATTCATTAACTGCTTTCTGTTTTTCCCCTTCCTAAGAAAATCACTGTCATCCTGTCCTCTTTCATATAAATACCAACTCTGGCACTGTCTTTAAAAATCAATTGTATTTCTGTCATGGTTAACACAGAGGGCAGCTGAGCAATTTGTCTCCATACAGCCTTACTCCTTTTACCTGAAGTCTCGTTTTCCATGTGAACTGTTGTCTAGGATTATTGGAAGCCTCTTCTGTGCAGATTGATCAACCTGTAGTTTGCCATTGATCGCTCAGTCATGATTGCCTCTCTTACATCACATCCTACTTGAGTTTATATCTTCTGTGTCACTGGTCTGAGAGCTGCTTGTAGAGATCATCTGTGGAATTAGAGACAGGACAGGAGTGGCAGGAGTGGAGTTGAAGTTGAGGAGAAGAGAAATTGAGACCTGGAATAGGACCTGAGAAGAACAACTCCATTTAAGTGCAAAAATAACTGCTCCACTGAGAAGGTTTTCATGTTTCATTGTATGTTTCTTCTCAAAGAATTTGTAATGCTGTTAAATTCAACTTTAGTGACCATTGTCCTGTCTTATTTACAGCACTACACTCTTCAAATGCAAATTTTCCAAATGGTTCTTTATGCAATCTTTATAGATAATCCTTCTGCTGAAGGCATTCAGCTATTTTAAGTTGCAACAATTGCTGACACAGATGTGTAAAACACACACCCACACCCACACCCACTATCTAGTCCCTGTAGAGAAGTACTGCCAGTAGAATTGGATAAACATGAACCAACTGGCACCATGCCTACTACGAGGCATGGGCTAGAGGGGGATAAAACCCCCAGCATTGAGATGTGGAGCAGTTAAACTGTGTTTTCTGGAAGGGTCCAATACTTTTGGGATGAGTTGGGGATAAGCTGGGGTGGTGATCAACCAGCGTCCTGACTTCATTAATTCTTTTGTTGCTTAATGCAATCAAATCCTCACAGCAGTGCTCCAAAATCATGTAGAAAGCCTTCTCTAGACCGTAGAGGCAGCTACTCGAACATCATCATGTTCATATGGCAGTGGTTTTATTTTGAATGATTGGCAATTTACAGTGTTACTGCTCCAGGCTATACACATCCTTTACCTTATTCCTTATTTAACACTGAACATAAACGATCATTATCACTCCTCTACCAAACTTTACAGAACTATATGTTGGGCATTTGTCATAAGTCTGTGGGCTTTAAAAAATCACGAAGAATGATTTCAAAAGAAAGACTGAATGAGCAGGTGTCTCATTATCTTTGTCCATTTAGTGTTTATGTGGATGGAGAAACTTTTCAAGGTTTAAAGAAGTCAATATATATAAATGTTTGTACCAGTTTAAGATTTAAGATAAAGAACAAAATCGTTCTTTATGGACGCAAACGAACATGGCATCACTCCAAAAAACCTTTGAAACTGCTTTCTTGTTAAGAATGTATTTTGAGCTCATTGAGATACTTTGTAAAATCTGCATTATTATTTCACTACCTTCACAATTGTGCTAAAGTCTATTTATCTCTGGTTTACCTTATACATGAAATAGCACATGATAGAACAAGACCATTGCCTTCCAATCCTTCCAAAAGATGATTATAAAGTTCTATTCTATTCTATAGTAATTTAAGATCATAGGTACTTTTAATGTGACTGATGCACCCTTCCCTCAAATGACTTGACAACCAGTACCTTCACACAGCAAGAGATGCTTTAGTCAGTAACTACAGCAAATCTATAAGTGACCATGGTGATGTAATTAAGGTATACTGTATGCCATTATAGAAGCAGCTCTGATATGGCTGGTTGACCAATGTAAAGCCTAAATAGGTGGATGACACCTATTCGTCCCACTATGTCTTGCATGTAACAATACCCATGTTTTATTTCAAAATGTTGAGAACAGTCTTAGCCGAATCGCTGTGTGGAGAGATAATCTGGCCAATTGAAGTCCAATTCTATATTTTCTGATTGTGCCTCGGTCAGTGTCAGAAAAGAGGCAGATTATGAACTCACAAATCCACAGGTTAGACATGGCAAAAAAAAAAAGATGAGACTTTATCACACTTTATTTATAGCCTCGTAACTCCTGGTGTTAGACACTTATGATCTCACAATGAAATGCTTTCAAAAGAGCAGAGTCTACAGATACAGGGATTCTTTTAACCAGTTCTTCCCAGTATTATCAAAAACATTAATAGAAACATTGAATGGCACATTTGAAGCGAAGGACCATTTTTGTAGCAGTGCAGTCCAAATCTACGCCCCCAAGTTTTTGCTCAGGTCCAGTTAACATGATGCAGGATTTGACTGAGTATGAGCTCAAAATTCTAACTCTGTATTCCTGTGAGGCAAAGCTGCCTGTGACACACAGTTTGTCTAAAAACATCACCATATGAGCTGCCCTGTGGCTGATCGTGGGAATCTTTGTTTTTCACCTCCTTCAGCATTACTCATGAATATTTTCATATTCATTAGTTTATCGCCTTCACAAGGTCTGGGAATTGTGGACAAGGCACAGCTACAGAGCAACAACACACGGACAGGGCAGATGATTCACGTCCATCCAGCCGTATGTCTCTGGATTTAATGAAGACATTGTTTCTCAGAGGAGAGAGAGTCCAATAGAGAGAGGGAGTTCATTCGTTTACTGTTCCAGATGGTCTTGGAGGCTAGTCCTGAATCTCTAATCATTGCCAGCTGAGTGTTTTAATGGATTATAAATAAGACAATGGAAGCCTGAGGTCACACCACAAACCACTGATACTCCATGAACTCTCAAGGAACACTATATGTCCAAATATTTATGGACACCCATTCTAACAAATGAACTTTAAGTGGCACCCAGTGCTGACACAGATATACATGCACAATGCACACCATCACACCGTCTAATGCCACGTGTGGGTTACAATGGAATAAAACACCCCAGCATTGAGCTGTGGAGCAATAGAACTGTGTTTATTCCAGTTTATTCCAGACAAGATACAACAAAGGACAGCCAATCAGAACAGATTATTTACATGTCTGGGCAAAAAAATGTACATCACTACTAATTAGAAGGTTCAGCCTCTCCCAATGCTCTTCAATCAAAGACTACTGCTATAACAGGTTACACTCAAGAGCTCAAACTGGCATGTTGTAGGACTGCAACATATCAGCTCCTTAAGTTCGTCCCTCCTAGAGAAGCAGCAGAGCCATAAATATCATTACAGTGAACTGGAAAGGTCTGAAAGCAGCAGCTTGGGGATGTAGCAGTAGGCAACTCAGAATTAGACTGATGTAGCATACAGAGCATAAAACCAGTCTGTAGTTGTAACATCTGTTATATAGTTGACAATGGTTCCGAAAGCAGCATCGGCACAAGAACCAACATGGATTGTGGATCCTTGGCCAAGCAGCTGTACTGGTTTGAGTGGTATTAAGGATGCCTACACCACTCTACTGCCAGACGTATGGAAGATGCCCAAGATGTGGATATGGACTGTGCCTTCTATCCATATTCTACTTTGGTTTTGTCTGTTTTCAGAAAGGTTACAGATGCAGTAGGAATGGAGTTGTACCACTGTAAATTGGGGGGTGGCAGTGTAACCAATAATTCAAAACACAACCATATAAACACGATGAAAAAGTAACTGTTGCAGTGGAAGAATTTATTTAATATATTCAATGGTATTCTAAAAAACATCCTTTACACTTCTGCCACCATGTTGTGCCAAAGTCACCATGTTTGTTGTCAGAAACGTTTGACACCGAACTGCCCTTTAGTTTTTGTATTGCTTAATATCCATGTCAGCATAATCATCATCAAATAAATAGTTGTTCAGAGAAAGAAGCGTCAGATTGCGATGATATTCATACATCAGATAATGGTTACCAGGAACAATAATTTATTAAAAAGAGACTGATATGAGCTACAAATACAGAAGTAGTGTCACTGAGTATGGCCTTAGATATAATGCAGACATCTTGGAATGGAGTCGTAGAGGTTTCTAACGGTGTCCTGTAATAATCCATCCTATGCATCTTGAATATTCTCACTCAAATCCTGCAGATTTTGCAGCAGGAGTGGATTGTTTATAAAGCATCCCACACATTTTCAATCAGGGATAAGTGTGCAAAGTAGGGTCACTGGTTTTAGGACCTCAATAACAATCTTGGGACGTCAAAGTGCCTGTAACAAAGACCAAAGTTGTTCTGGCATCGTACGAAATTGAACCCCACACCATGACACCAGGTCTTCTGAATTTGTGATGTGACAACAAACCACTTATTCATTCTTATGAATTTAGTGTTCAGATGTCCACTTATGTTTAGCCATATAGTGTTTATTAGAGTCCTGATCAGTTAACAAGAAACAGGTGGCAGTTTAGACATTGAATAAGGAAGGGCTGGTCAGGACTTGTCAGTTTGAGATTTTGATATGTAATTTCCCTTGGGGTCCTCAGGAGTCTACTTGATATTTGACCTCAACACACTCATGCAATTATCCATTGTATAGCCCGGCCTCAAGTGTATTATTTTGAGTATACCACAGTTCTAATAGTCCCGACGTTTATTAGATTCTCAGGCTATGAAGATGAAAAAGAATGAAGATCTGTGTGGAAAACAGCTCTGATCTTTAATTGAACTTCTGCTTTCTGTTCTCCACCTCATAGGTCAGTTTCTCCTTGTCCATGTTTGGAGAGCTGAACCATGTTCTGATGAAAGAAGTCTTCCTTCACTGCTGTGCGTTAAGGTGTAATATCAGCACCACACTGACACAGAAATGGGGTTCAGAAACGGTCCGTCCTTCTAACTGGCACTCTGCAGCGGGTGGTTTGCAGAGACAAAACTTAATTGTTTATAATGGGAGTTTTTGGGTTTGTTGTTGTTTGTTGTGAGTAGTTTTTAATCAGAGTTGTTACCCATGGCTTCTTGCATATTGCTATTAATTTGAATGTCTTTCTGGTTATGGCGATGAGTAAGGTGACCTAATAGAGATGTGTTTAAAGAGCCATTATCATGAAACATTGATGCTTATAGAACACTTTTCAACTAATCACTCTGATAGACCAGTTAGTTCCACCCTATCTATGTATAACTATGCATAGTTGTGAGTTGTGACTAGTGTGGTTTGGCGGTCAAATGACCACTGAAGGAAGCTGTTACTGACATAATGATCACTAGATGCTTCTGCTTTTATGTGCCATTTAATCAGATTTAGATACTCAGTTATTTCATTCCTGCCCTTCCATGTACTTTGACCAGAGTTTACATTTTTATATCTGAATAGTATCTGGATTTTATTTTGACCAAATAATTCATTTTGTATCTGGATAGTATCTGGATGTAATTTGACCAGATTTTGGCATTTAGCATATTTTATAGCTTGTACAAAATATGTCTTGATATATTGACATTTATAATGCTCATCCCTACAATGCATTTCTGATTTACTTCCTGCAAACAACACTCTCTCATCCATATTGTTCTGCTCTAGGAGTTTGTGAACAGTAAAGGTGGTGGTTCTGCAACATGGTGGAACAGTAGATGTTTTGCGCAGTCCCCTAATGGCTCTATCAGAAAATGTGAGACAGTGTGGGAGATAGAGAGAGAGGGAGAAAAGATCCACTTACATAAACTTGCATTAACGTCCACAGACATATTTCCACTTGGAATCTGATCACGGAAAATACATTCCATGACACTTTGTATTACATGTGGAAGAGATTTGTCTCTGACCTGCCTTGAATGTGGTTTGAGTGATCCAATCATAAATACCAGGTGTAAACAGGCTCCTAAATTTTGGAATTATGCCTGATTTCTTAATTAATTTTTCCCCACATTTTAAACATAATGTGAACTTCAGTTGTTCCTTACAGCCATGATGAATTGACCAGTGGAGATGCTCCACAATGGCTGGGGATACAAGAGTGTTTTTTTTTTTTTTTTTTTTTTTGCTTTGACTTCCCCTGAAAGTTAAGCAGGTTCATGTGTATTATGTGTGACCCCTCACTTTGTAAACTATGTGGGACTAATCAGCTGCTGTTAGCTAGTACACATATCTGCTGTCAGCTGTCTGCTAATAAACTTCTGCATCCTGAATGAGAGACTTGCTGTACTGACAAAGTGAGCAATTAAAACAGACATCAGTTTGTGCCCTATAGACACAAACAAATTACACATGGATTTATACATATATTGTAGGGTAATAAGAAGCATCTACAGGGACATCTGACAAGGATACACATTTGCTATTCTCTATCCAAGCATAAATTGCGGAAGATATAAGCACATGTGGACTAATTGGTTATCTATTAACGGTAAAGCATATTGTATACTGGCACAGTGTATACTCGAACAAGAAATAGGCACAAGAAATAGGTTGAAAATCAGAATAATTAATTAAAGATCAATATAATGTCCATGTCAATCTTAACACATTCTGCTGGTCAGTTAACACACTTCAACCAGTGTAAAGGAAAGAGTTTGCGTTAGCTCAAATTAGTTTAGTCAAATGTCCTGCATCTTTTAATGCATCTCAGTTTGATCAACATGACATTGAGTTGAACCTCAAAAACAGTAAAAGTCTGAAATTGATTAAATATTGTGTAAGATGTTTAATCTGCAGCGGCACCCACTTAATTTGTTTACTGATTATTTCCTTATGCAGGTTAGAACTTTAAGAGGGGATGCCTTCCATCTATCTATCCATCAATCCATCTCTACTGTATAGAAAATTGACTCCCCAAATAAAACCCAGACGCAGCAACACCATTTAGCAAGAGGCTCCACTAAGGCACTACTATAACCTGCAGATGGGAATAAACAGCAAACAATTTGAGGGGGAGGAGCCACAGACCCCTTACACAATATTTAATCAATTTCAACTGAACTATTGGAAGTTGAATTATCGGTTACAAAATAATTTTATGTTGGCCTGAATTTTATTCGCCTCTCTTTGTGTGTGTGTGTGTGTGTGTGTGTGTGTGTGTGTGTGTGTGTGTGTGTGTGTGTGTGTTTCCAGGGGCCTGTTTGCCAGTCACTACACCGAGACACACTACCTGGAGGGTGGAAAAGCAGTCACCACCTCATCCTCCTCCACAGTAAGATCTTTTTTTCTTATCTCAAATGTTTCTCTATGGTTTCTCTAAAGCATCTGCTTTGCGTTTGTCATGAATCTGAGATGAAAGGCAGTAAGTGAGTTAATTACACGCAGTAAAGATTTTACTACTCCTTCAGCTAATATAAACACAGTCCCTCACTCACTCTTTCTCTCGTACTCTGTTACGTGTGCACATTTTGTGAGTATTTTTCAGGTAATAACAAACCATGAAAAATATCTGATTCCTTTTTAAATAATCTTCATACCTTGTCTCATTCTACACATTACTGTACTGTTGTTCACTTGAGTCTTTTATGGGGTTCCCTTGACGAAAAACATATGACAATATATTCTGGTACTGTAAATTGACTATTATTTCACTGAAGCTTATCCTATGTGGTCCAATTGTGAATTGAAAAAAAAAATTCAAATAATATTTTATAGTATAAAAATATACATTTGATCTATATAATACAAGTACTAAATGCACACATTACAGTAATGAAAGTTTCATAGTAGAATATAATTTAATAATACAATAGACATGTATGGTTTGTGACAAAATACTTCCCAATATATCACTTATTTCTATCAGCTCCTCTTACCACTATAATGATACTGTAGCTCATCTTTTTCTCTCCATACTTTCAAACCCCCTTCAGTCTGTTCCTCAGTGGTCAAAACCCCATAGGACCACCACAGAGCAGGTATTCTGAGGGTGGTGGGTCATTTTCAGTACTGCAGTGACACTGTCTTGATGGTTGTATGTTTGTGTGTTAGTGTGTGTTGTGCTAGCTCAAGTGGATCAGAGACAGCAGTGCTTTGCTCACAGTCCACTCCTACCTAGTTGCTCCTCCTTGTAGATGTAAAATCACAGACAGAGCTCATGTGTTTCTGTCTGTGTTACTGTTCACATTGGTCATCCCTAACGTCCTTCATCAGTGCTCACAGGACATAAAGGCATAAATTAAATATGAAACACATTTTAAGCAACACCAGTGTTATACCCTAAGAGGTTTGAGCACTCAGCTCTCAGACCTTAACTTTTTTAAGCAGGCCTATTAGGGTTATGACTTGTTTACAGTCATTGTTAGGAAAAGCCAAAGTTTTATAACTACCAGACTCTCATCTAACCTTGACCCAGAAGCCAGCAGCCATGGGTCCTTCTAAGCAGCTGCCTAGCAGTCTGAAAATTAATATAGTTGATACCCACAAAGCAGGAGAAGGCTAAACGTAAACAGCAAAGCATTTTCAGGTTGCCATTTCCTGTCATTAAGAAATGGCAGTTAACATGAACAGTGGAGGTCACAACGTTTGGAGGACTAAGAAAAGAAAAAAGACAGTTGCTCATAGGACTGCTAGAAAGGAAAATGATAACCCCAAATTGACTGCAAAAGATGTTCATGATTATGTAGTAGAATATGGAGATGTGGTACATTGTTCTCCACAAATTTGGTTTTCATAGAAGATTCATCTGAAGAAAACCCTCCTGTGTCCTCACCACAAAATTCAGGATGACAATTTTGAAAAAGTACATCTAAACAAGGCTGATGGATTTTGGAAACAACTTCTGTGTTTCTACAAATGGGTTATAATCCTAAACACACCTCAAACTCCACATTAGACTACCTGAAAAGGAGCAAGTTGAAGGTTTAACCATGACCATCACAATCCCCGAATCTGAATGTCATTTACCAATATATCACATTCTTTTGCAAACGTTTGTAACTTACACCACTTGATTCTGGACAGTTAACTGCTGTTATTCTCACCTTTTACCACCTCGCTTAATTGATCAGTTCATGGTGGAACAGCTGTGATTTTTGTCTGTATTTAGTTGATCAAGCCTCGACTTGAATTGTTCTGCTAACCTCTGTTTAGACCGGCAGAGTGAGTGAGTGAGAGTGTGTGTGTTTGTGTGTGTGTGTCCTCTGGGGTCTACTCAGGGTCAGTGAAACATCAGCTGTGCTGTTTCACAAGGCTGGAGTGAGATTTGATTTCAGAGCTGCTTGTGCTTGTTTGGCTGCTCTATGTAATGCTCTTCAGAGATGGGGTGTGCTGACTGCACACTTTTTTGTCAAAAAAAGACTGTTTTGCCTCCATTTTCAGAGGAGGCAGTGATTGTGGATCATGTTATCCTAACTCTAACAGCTTCTCATTCTCAACAGTGTGCCCCAGAGGAACAGTATTATTCAGAAAATATGATTAGACAATGTGATATGAGATAAACAAAAACATGTGAAGTGAGGACACACTGCCAGGAAACATTCTTTCAGAATGAAAACATTTTCAATACTCATCTATGCACATTTTGCTATATTGGATCTGGGTTGACCGTGAAAGATTAAAATGCAGAAATGCAGTGTTTATGTCTATCGTCCCATTCACACCTGGCATTAACATGCATCCTTGGTGATCCGATCATGAGTGGCCAGCACAAAGTGCAGGTGTGAATAGGGATGCAATGGGTCACAAGGACACATTGAAATCTGATAACGCAAACTACATTCAGAGGTGGTCAGAGACGCATATGAGCACAATTCTTATATTGTAAACGGCAAAGCATCTTGATGCATCCCCAACAGCAAAGCACCACCCTCATCAATTGCGTCAGTGCCCCAGCCAGCCAATATGTAATACCCGTGAGACCACACCGTCGACCCCCGCATGATTTAGAGAAGCACGCTACAATAAACTAACAAACTAAATAATGGATAAAGACAAATCTCGTGGCTGATGCGCAAGTAAAAATAGGAGCCTCATCTCAATTTAATTAATTTATGCATGCCATGTTCCTTGTTCCAGTGGAAATTATTTTTTGTATTCAGTCACCACACTTTAAAATATTTAAACAAATAATATTTAAACAACATTATGCAGCTATATTAAAAATAGCTTTTTATACTCCACTGACTGTAATAGGGAGATTGGCATCTCATAGGATTGTGTATTGGTGATATTTTATGGTCCAGAATATTGTGATATATATTATGATACTGTAAGCAAGGTAATATGCTACAATTATTTAAATAATTTTAAGAAAACTTAAGAAAAACCATACTCAACTAAGATAGTTTTTTCTTGGGGAGTTGGAGCGATGTAATTTTACTTTAGGACTGCGGTAAACAATGACCAATTCAAATGGGATAAATCACATTTTAGGAAAACTCTTATTAATGTATTATATACATGGCTTTACTCC
The DNA here is from genome assembly GCA_034509495.1 of Acestrorhynchus altus. NCBI lineage: Eukaryota > Metazoa > Chordata > Actinopteri > Characiformes > Acestrorhynchidae > Acestrorhynchus > Acestrorhynchus altus. Next base: position 15,782,934 of record CM067510.1, on the reverse strand, counting down.
AATAAAGGATTATAGGATAATAATCAATCATATAACCTACTTATAATAATAATAATTTTATTTGTAAAATTAGCAGCTACGCTAGCAGCTAAATCAGATAACATGTATGTAGGCTATAGATTATGATGATTCACAATGATTCAGTGTGGAAGGATTGGTGTTAAGCCTGGATTATACTTTCTGCTTTGATTGTTGTGTGAATGATGATTTAAAGAGAGCAGGGTTTTACAACAAAGACTTACAACCTGCGATCACACATCAGATTCTACCAACAACCTCCCTTCCAAAGTTTCCATTATTTTGCTTGGCTTTGTTGTCGTACTGCCACTTAATTAAAAAACGATCCACATGCTTGACAGTGCTATCAACAGGCGCAAAGACATGGGCATGTCTGGGTGTGTGGCGTCATTTTAGCAGCATGGTTTGGGTTCAGCCAGGACAGGGTGCATAAAGACATACACATCCATACACCAAGCAGAGTAGCCAATTCACCTGATATCCATGTTTTTTTTGAATGTGGGATGAAACCAGAGGAGACCCAAACAGTGCCTCACACCCAAAGCCAGTGTAAAGATGTAAACTCATGTACACATTACCAACAGAAAGGTCACAGACATACCTGTACACACCTGTCTGTCGTCCACATCCACTTGGGGGCAAAAGAGTAAGAGACTGAACTCTCTGAGTTTTTACTTACCTGGGTGAGTCCACTTCTGGTTGTTGGAGAGGGGAGATGGGACTTGTGAAGGGTTAAAGAGGAAGTAGGTTGAATACCTATAGTGCTTGTTTGATCAAAATCACATTATGAATCTGTTTTGGTGAAGGATAATGATGAATGATGAGTATTGAATGTGATTGTGTGTACAATCATTTTGTGCTGTATTATGAACATTACCTGTGTTGATATTGGTAGAGCCCAGGGGGAGGGGCTACCTGTATAAATACTGCTGTGAGGTAGAGTGCATGGGGCAGAGTGAGTAGAGATATTGAGAAGTAGAGTTGTGTGAAGTGACTTGCATGTGACTCAGTTAAAACCATTGTAGTTAGTGGAGGCTTATTGTTTCATTATTATTTTCTTTTTCTTGATTTTCCTGTGCTTTTGTACATATGCAAATATTTCTTCTGCTGAATAAACCAGTGGCCTACAGTAAACTTTTCTTCTGCCTGCTTTGTTTGTTGGAGCCTCTGACTACTACCCACGAAGTGGCCTTCAACCCCTACACTTACGTACCCAACTTCATCACAAACAGTGGCAGTGGTGGGATCCATTGGTGATGAAGTTGGGTACTTTTAACTGCAGGAGGTTGAATCTCCCAAACTCCCCTCTCCTACAACCAGAGGTGGACTCACCCAGGTAAGTAAAAACTCTGTTTCAGTCTCTTACTCTTTTGCCCCTGGGTCACAAGGACACACTGAAATCTGATAACGCAAACTACATTCAGAGGTGGTCAGAGATGCATATGAGCACAATTCTTGTATTGTAAACGGCAAAGCATCCTGATGCATCCCCAACAGCAAAGCACCACCCTCATCAATTGCGTCAGTGCCCCAGCCAGCCAATATGTAATACCCGTGAGACCACACCGTCGATGTGGACAATACACAGGTGTGAACAGGTACACGTGTGACCTTTCTGTTGGTAATGTTTACGTGAGCTTACATCATTACACCCAGTGCTGAAGGAAGGCTGTCATCAGTTATATTTGTGCTAGTTCATCCTTGTCAGCTTGTTGTTTGTGGACTTGTTCATTCACAGGTCAATGCATGTCAGTTTTTTGAATCTTTCCTTGTACCATCACTCTAAGACTTAATCTTTATCTGGTCTGACTGTAAGACTTTTTACTAGAACTCTGCAGGCTTTTTCTTTGACTTGGCCTTTCTGTTTGGCAGGTGTGCCAGTGATTTTGATCCAGCAATAAACTCTCTGAGCACATGTTGACGTTCTTCTGTTTAAGCTGACACTTCTGTGCCTTGTGTTCCTGAACTGATAATGACTTTTTTTTTTTTTTTTCTTCAAGACTGACAATATTAATCTACCTCATTGGCTTTTGTGGCCTGCAAGGTTGTCAAATCAAGTTTGTCACATCACATTACATAGGTGTTTGGGTAAGTGAAAAACATTGTAAGTCCCACGCAGTAGTGAATGAAAAACACAGGAGAAGCAAATAATAAAAAGTGTGTGCGCACACACACAGAGTGCATCCAGAAAGTATGCAGCGATTTTGTTACATTCTGTCAAAATGGATTCAGTTCATTTTCACAATGACAAAATGAGAAATGTTTGTTTGAAAAAATAAAGCACAAAAATATAACCTACGTAAGTATTCACAGCCTTTGCTCAGCACCTTTTTTTGAAGCACCTTTGGCCTCAGTGATTTTTGAGTATTATGCTTACAAGCTTGGCACATCTGTTTTAGAGTTTTTCCATCAGATTGGATGAGGAGTGTTGGTTCACAGCCATTTGTAGATATCTCCAGAGATGTTTAAATGGGTTCAAGTCTGGGCTCTGGCTGGGACATTGAAGGACATTCAAAGAGAATCCTGAAGCTACTAGGCAGCCTAGAGAGAGGTCGTCAGGCTCCTGGTACCAGTGGTACCAAAACAACCTTGCTCTAAACATCAGACCGGGGAGCTGATAGTGGAATTAAAGAAGCAGGAGGGAGAGCACTGCTCTGTCGCCATCAGTGGGACTACTGGTCCTTTTGTGTTTATATCTCTTAGCTTACATGGTCAGAACACACCACATGGGTGGTGTAGAAGGCACAACAGCATCTCTTCTACCTCAGGAGGCTGAAGAGGTTTGTTCGTCTTGAGGATGTTCTACACCTCCATTGTGGAGAGCATCATCATTGACTGTATCACCGCCTGCTATGGGAACTGCACCACTCTCGAGAGGAAAACTCTGTGCACCACTCAGCATATCACTGGGGTTGTCCATTAATAAAGAATGCCTCCCACTGTACCCACCAAAAACTCTCACTTACTTTCTCACACTACAGCTACATCTAATTCTATACCCATATTTTGTTATGTTACAGCATTATTCCAAAATAATCCCCTCAAAATTCTACACACAATATCCCATGATGACAAATTTGCATCTCAGGTGCATCGTGTCCACTGATCATCCTTTAGATGTTTCTGCAGCTTGATTTGAGTACACCTGTGGTAAATTCGGTTGATTGGACATCAATTGGAAAGGCACACGTCTTTATAAAAGGTCCCATAGTAGACAGTGCATGTCAGCGCACAAAGCAAGTCCAGGTTTGTGTGTGACCAATGCCACATGCTTCCCTCTGGGATTAATAATGTAATTCTGATTCTGACGCTGGTTAAAGTGGACGCACAGTTTATCTCTGTACTTTTGTTTTGCTGCTTTTTTGGTCTTGCGGAAAGCTTAGCTGGCATTTTATACACCTCTGAGTTCCTAGACTTAAAAGCACTGGTATATGCATCCAGTGCTCTGCCAATTTCACTTTTGATTGGGCTTAACACAATCTGTCTTTGTGGGCACAACATTCTCTGTCTCTTTCTCTTTCTCTCTCTTTCTCTCTCTTTCTCTCTCTCTCTCTCTCTCTCTCTCTCTCATATTCATATATATATATATATATATATATATCGCCCTCTAACCATGTCAAAAGATACATCCTGTGGTTATGGAAAAGATGTTAATCCATTTCACAAGGGTCAAATTATTGGCATCAAGGAGATAAAACATCTAAGGAGATTGATGACACTACTACAATCCGGTTAAGATCTGTCCAATGCATTATTAAAGTGGATGGACAGTGGGAAACATCTTTGGGGAAGGAATGTGTTAAAATAAATGATCTTCAATGATTTGATCAGTGATCACTTGAACATTTGGTAAAATCAAATTGTAGAAAAACAACGGTAGAGCTTAACGGTAGAGTTTAATAGTGAAGGTAAGAGCATTTCTACATGCAAGGGAACTCGAACAGCTATGTAGCCTCAAGAAAACCACTTATCAGCAGGCTAACCAGCAAAAAACGGCTTCAATTTGCTAGGGAGCATAAAGATTGGACTCTGAAGCAATGGAAGAAGGTCATGTGGTCTTATGAGTCCAGATTTTTGATTTATTCCAGAGTGATGGATGCATCAGGGTAAGAAGAGAGGCAGCTGAACTGTTGCACCCATCATGCCTAGTGCCTACCATACAAGCCTGTGGAGGCAGTGCTATGATCTTGGGTTGCTGCAGGTTCAGCAAAATTATGTGCCCAAAGAATGAGGTCAGCTGACTGCCTGAATATACTGACCAGGTTGTTTCATCAATGGATTTGATGATGACATGGGCATATTCCAAGATGACAGTGCCACGATTCATCAGGCTCAGATTGTGAAAGAGTGGTTTAGGGAGCATGAGACATAATTTTCCACACATGGATTGACCACCACAGAGTGCACACCCTTTTAGGATATACAGGAGCAGACTTTGTACAGTGAACCAAATCTCCCATCATCAATACAAGATCTTGTGGAATCATTTGTGCAAAGGCAGGCAGATTATTTATGTTTACACATATATGTTTAACACACATTTTACCTGTATATTCTGCATGTCTAGCAATTATACATCATTTTCCATCCTGCATTGAATCCTAAGATAACATAAAGTACCGTGCACAGTCTTTTCTTCCTTTTTTTGGGGGGGGTGGGCTGTTCTCAGCTGCTTCTGGCTACACATCATCATGTTGTTTCTAAGCTAAAGTACCATCATAACTGTCAATCATCTTTGCTAACTGGCTTTTATTTCAATTTCTAAACCCACAGGCAGAATGAAAGTGGGCTACTGGCAGCTGGAAAGAGTGGTGCTGTTAACAATAGGCTGCTTTTTGTCATCATAATTTTGATCAGTAAAATCAGAGTTATAGCTACAGGAAATCACTGACTGCAGCTACTAATCTTACTTACTTTACAGCTGTTACTGGAGGTGATCTGATTGGTTAAGCAGAAATAATACTCATGGCATGATTAATGGACTGTTTCAGGCTCACTCTGTGTGCCTATTGCATTAAGCACAAAAGGCAGCATTGCTGGGTGCAAAGAATGTGAGGCACCCAGCATGGACAACAAGGGAAAACAAGACTTTCCCTTTGAAAACAATGGAGAACAGCATGTCAGCCTGTAAATAATGTGGACAGTGTGAATCTCCTACTTATTCAGGTATGAAGATAAACCAATTATCTTCACACCTTAAGCTCTTTTGAAATATACACCCTGAGACTTTTTATTTAGTAATTACACGAGAAACAATACACTTTGTGATGATTGCATTATTTTTAAGATAAAGAACTGAAATCAATGTTTCATAACTTCATCTGTAGAAGGAAGAAGCCTTTCAAACTTCCAGTATAGTTTCAAATCCTGGGTCATGCTGCTTGCCATTGGCAGCAAGAGTCCAAAAGAGCAAAATTGGTCATGTTCTCTCTGGGTGGCGCTGTCTACCCACATCACACAAAGTGCAATGCTGGCTGGCACAGGTATTTGTTAGCTATTGTAAGGTATTTGTAGCATGTGACTCCCGTGCTACATACCCTTCACTGACTCGCTGTAGCTTCCTGCATTAGATATAAAACTGACAATGGCCTACAAAACCATCAACAGACCAGCTTTTCCTTACCTGATGGCAGTGGTCAAAACCGATCCATATAAACAGCCCTTCGAGCTTCAGTTATGACTTTGCTTGATCCATCATCTCTCAGGATATGTGGAAGAAAAGCATCCAAACTTTTCTCTGTCCTGGAGCTACCTGGAGGTAAAATTAATTTCCCCTGGGTGTCCAAATGGCAGAATCATGTGCCATCTTCAAATGGCAACTGAAGACCCACCTCTTTTGAGAGCACTTAATAGAACACTTATCACATTTATTAAAACTTTTATTGCATCTACACCTCTTATTGCACTTATTGTGTCTTGTTCTTCTCCGTAGTTTAATAGTCTCTGTGTTCATGTCCTAGTACTGTAGTCTTAGATGTTCTGAGTGAATAAGTAAGCAATCGTATAAAGTCACATATAAGTCATTCTATGTTATGTCTTGTGAACCGACACCTTGGTTGATTGAATTTCTAAAAATGCAGTAGTACTTTATGCAGGGCTGGGTGATATAAATATTGATATATCAAGATATATTTTGTACAAGATATAAAAATGGCCATATAAAAATATTGCAGGTATACAATTTAATTCCAAAAAAGAGTGTCAGTGGGTCATTTGTGTGGAAATGGCTTGGTTTTGGCAATGATGACAGTGTACAGTCTTGTTCGAATTATGTCATAGAAAGATTATAATTAAAGCTTACTATGTAAATATCCAGCATGCTGTGTTTCCGGTTTTTCAGTCAAATAATGATACTTTAACATAACACTTTGTGAGTTTTTTCATATCATATATCGTTTGTTTTCCATTTATCTTAAGCATATGAAGATACAAACATATCAAGATGTTTTAGTCATATCGTGCAGCCCTACTTGTAAGAAATTATACCAAATGGTAACAAAACTACTGCACTGTGATACAGAGAAACTGGAGTAAACACTCCAGATTCGAGATTTCAGATTCAGATTTGAGAGAGAGCACACACCTCCCCAATACACGTTGAGTGCACAACTGCCTCTTTTTGAACTGTTGGCAATGCATCAGCTAGCATCACAGTGGCCCACTATATGTGTTTTTTTGCTGTGGTATTTACATTGGTATATAGACTATCAGTTGTCTTGGTACTTACTACCAAATTTCTGGCATCATGATTTTCATCTCTGGATAAACACATAACACATCTGCTTAATGACACACACACACACACACACACACACACACATATAAATCTTAGATGTCTGAATGTTAAGGTGGGGATGATCCAATTAAATTGCAGAGATGACAAAATCCAAGCAAATCTGTAGCTGAACTGAACTGCCAGTTTATCTCTGTGTTATGACCAAACATTGTTCCTGTCCTAGGCAACAGACCTGCTTATCTCTCACATTAAACAGGGATGATCTTGCTGAAGGATTCCAGCAATTCTTGGGAGGAGATTCTAGATCCATTATTTGTATCCACACAGGAATTTGCTTACTGGGGCGTGGTGATGTGGATGTTCATATAAGTGTCCATCCATGTCCATTCATCAACCCCAAACCCTTCTAGCTCAATTATCCTATAACACAGCATGATGGCAGGCAGTTCTGATCTCAACCCACCAACTGTAGCTCAGTGGGAAATCTGAGCAGAGAAGGACTCCGAGCCTCAAAGTATGGTTATGATTAAATGTGACTCAGTGGATCTGGCGTATTAACCAAGGCCTTGAATAGAGATTTCTCATACCGAGCTCTTCTACACTAATAAGCCAGTGCTGTTCCCATGTCTGCTGCAGTAATCACTCGTCCTTGTGTGCGACATTAATTCTCTCCGTGTGAAGAAACTGCTGCCTTTTTCTGTTTTGCAGTAGTTTGCTTTCCGTGCCGTCTATGCAGCTGTAAATGGAAAACTGCTTCTTGAAGCAAAGCCGATAAGCACTCACATGAACTGTTGTGGCAATAGATATCAGATGGGTCAGATGGAAGCCTGCTTTATGGTATGAAAACATTTTGGTTACAGATGAGAGAATAAATTCTAACATTTTGCCCAGGGCTGATCTAGACATGCAATGATCAGTCATACCATTAATAGGATGTATAGGAAATACATTTTTGACAAAAACCAATATGTGATGACTAGACAACTGGGTCAGAACATCTTCAAAACATTAGGTCTTGAGATGTGTTCCCTGTACGCATTGGTCAGTACCCACAGTACATTCTCCAAGGATCGACTGCATATTAACTTATGACAGGATCTTATGGATGCTAATGGAGGTCCTAACTCACAGCTTCCAGGACTTAAAAATCTGCTGGAACATCTTGGTGCCATATAACCATCTCAAACTCTTTTGAGTCAGAATGGAAATCACATGCAACAGGATGATCTTATAAAGTCTGCAAAAAGTTCAGCAATAAGGCCTTTTATGCTTACGTGACATACACAGCCAAGTGTGAAACTTGATTCAGTCGCATGTCTCACAGTGTGAAACCTACCCCGTCACCCTAATTCCTGTAGGTTCCTTCTGTGTGCAACATTTTTTTAATGATGATTGTATCATCATTTCTATTCTTGCTCACCCAACACAGATTTTTCATGCAGCTATGCAACTACAGATAATGTTCATCTGTGAAAAGGGCTTAGTTGATTAGAACAGAATTCAGACAGTCCAAACCAAATATACAAAGCAAATTGATCTAACACAGAGTAACCATTTGTTACTATAACTACCAATGACGTCGGACTGTAGGGGATTTCTGGTGTGCAGGAGTTTGCCTTCAGCCCTTTCTTTGCAGATAGTTCTTGAAGCTTTAACAAAGCCAATAAGCTCTCAAATGAACTGTAACTGCACAAGATATCAGACAGGTCAGAAGGAAGCTTGTATTAGATAAACACACTGTGTAGACTAAGACTAAGTAAGTAATGATGTCATGGCATGTTTTTGTAATGGTGCTTCAAAACATGCATTCTTTACTGTAGACCTGAATGGGTTTGTCTGACCCTTCTGTGGTTCAGCTTGGCTGGAGGCACAAGCTTAATCATGGTAATATCATACTGTATGCTTTGTTTACCTTTATAGCAGCCAAATATTCCACCAGAACAATTTTCAGTGGCCTCTGGACATCTAATTAAAGGCACCTGGAGCAGAATGCCGCTTTTTTCTTTTTCATCACCCAGAAACAGTCTATACATATCCCTGACGCCGAACAATCGCAGTCTCATACAATATCCATGTGTTCATGACATCAGCAGCACTTGCTAAATCGGGCGCTTTCCCTGCTGCTCCCCGCATCACTGTGTGTTTCATATTTAATGGGATGTGGAATGTCCTTTTTACCTCTGGGCAAACAGGAAAGAGCAGGCCAGTAGACATGAAGACTCAGAGCTATCCTCCATGTCAGCTCACACCAACCAGAAGGAGACTAGGACAAATTACAGGCCAGACTGGGAGGCGTGCTGGGGCGTGAGAGTGGTCTCGGGCCTGAGTGCGGAAATAATGACCTGAAACCACACTCGGTTGATAGGAAGAGGCTAAAACGGGCAGAATACATTTGCTGCCTCAGTCAGGCTTTTAGATTTTTTTCCTTTATGGTCACTGGGTGCAGTCCAAGAGCAAAGAACAAGGCTAAAAATCTTAAACCTGCCCCTAAAAAACATTGACCCAGCTCTGGAAATACCAGAGTGTTTCCTTTTGAACCCCTGCATATAGACAAAGTGAGAGAGAGAGAGTGTGAGAGAGAGAGAGATGGGATCTAGAGAGTTTAGTGCCAAAATAGAAACTCTATAGCTTCACTTTCAGTCCAAAACAGTCAAGTCCTCCCTTCCGACTGAAACAAACCAGCTTTGTCCTGAAATGCCTCTCTCTTGCTCTGTTTCTCAGTCTGTCTGTATATATATATATGTATATAATGTGCTAGAGATGCACTGACCAATTGACACCTTCACCATGATCAGACATAACTGGTGATAATATCCACCCATATATATCAAGAGTTTCCCAGGAATGTCTCCACCAGACTGTAACACTTCCTTGGCCTGCCCAGTCACCAGATTAATCACCAATAGAGAATTTATGGAACCAGCTGGGACGGCAGCTTGGTTAACCCTAAAGTATGCAGAATCTACAGGCCCAGCTTCAACATCTGTGGGTAAAATGTGCTGCAGGATGCCTTATGAAACCTGTAAGGCTCCATGCCCAACTGTATCCCTTCTTGTAGCCAAGCTAGAGCTGGTTCAAATGGGCACTAGAGCCACTTTGTAACTGGAGTTTTCCCCAATAAACCTGTACTTTCACTTTAATATAGTAATCACAGTACTATATACAGTAATCATTAATACATTCACACATATAAAGTTTCATTCCGTTCAATGAGTGTATTAGGACATATTAAACATTTAAACCTGAATAAGATGATAATGGTGTTTATTTAACCATCTAAACAGTTATTTGGAAAAAAAAAGCATTTTTGACTTTTATTTTGAATATTTAGTACATCTCGAATTATTTTCCCACAACAGCTTTTTAAAAACAAACCAAAACACATATAACACAATATTTACCTCTTATATACTCCTTAACATATACAATAAAAACGCCTTTTTTACTCAAATCATTTCAGTCTCAGAAATCTATATGTATCTTTCTGGTGTTTGAAGAGCATTGAGCATTTGAAGAACTGTTTAGAAGTCATGCATTACTGATTAATCACATTAAATGCAGAATTCTCAAAAACACAGATATGTATCAAATGTGTTGGCTTGAAATGGTTAAGCTGTTCTGGCTCATTGTCATGTATTTTTCCTCTTACACTACTGCCTTCCCATCTTGTCTTTGTTTTGTATATTCCCCATGTGCTTCTGAGCACATGTTTTGTTTTGTTATGGTCCTCTCTCCTCCCTTGCTCCACCCATTCCCATCTGTGTCTCCTTTGTAACCCTGCCCAGTCATCACTGTGTCCCGTGTGTGTGTAGCTCTGTCAATGTATTTAAAACCCTTTGTTTCAGTCAGTCTTTATTAGTCCTTTTGTTCAGGTAGTGATCATGTTTGTTTGGTTGTTTGTTTGTTTGTTTGTTTGTTACTTACTTACTTTCTTTCTTTCTGATAATCAAGTTTGTTTGTTACAGTGTGAGTGTTAGCCTTTGTTTGTTTGTCTGCTTTCTAGTGTTTGTCAGCATGTTCAGCTTTGTTTTTAATTCCTTGGTTTGTTTCTTTAAATAAATATGCAAAACCCTGCGAATGCGTCCTCTTCCCTTTGTCTACATCTGAGTGTACTCGAACATTACCTATCTATCAATACTAGTGCTCAAAAAATGTTACTACTGTGAAAAAGGTTTGATAATGTGTTTCAACAATTAAATCTATATATTTCACATTCATTCAAAGTGATATATTTAATTTTTGCTGATACTGTGATTAGTAATCTATTCAAATTTGAATGACAATTTTCTAAATATTTTGAGATTCTGGATTTCTGGCTTTCATGAACTACAAGGCATACTGATCAACAGTACAACACTAGTGCACTAGTATGTGGCTTTTGCTCCTACACGCTCTCTCTCTCTCTCCCTCCTCTTTGTGGGGCAGCAGATGTCTTTTGAAAGCAGGGAGTGAAAGTGTGCTGTGTCTTTTTGATGGATGGTTCACAGTATCAGCAGTTTAGTTCTGCCAGCAGAAATCATACAGTGTGGATTTACATGACGGATATCTCAGTCCAGCCACACACACACACAAACATACGGTACACATACAGTATGTATGGGTTCACCTTCATTGTGTCATCTGTGTCATGCTCGTGTGCATCAGCTGTTCTTTCTGTCTTTTTCAGGTGAACTGTTACTACCATGGACAGGTGAAGGGCTACCAGCAATCTGACGTCATCCTCAGCACCTGCACAGGACTCAGGTGAGTTACCATAGCAACATAGCAAGGTCAGAGCTGAAATCATCAAGCCCCTCCTTCGACATTTGTGACGTCAGCCCACGGTCCAATGCAGTCCCAATGGACTTGACTGGAAGAAGTGCAATTTAATCACGTTTCTAATTGTGGCACCTCTGAGTTTCCCTACTCAAGAAATTTGTTTACTGGATTTAACCGTATTTAACAGACAAAATTGGCAGATAAATTATGGAAATATAAAACTATAATAAATACAATAATAGAGGAAAAGAAATTAGTCCTGTAGTTTGTACATTTTTCACACACACACACACACACACACACACACACTTTTTACAACTAATAATGTGATTTTCGCATACATCTTCATACATTTATAATTATAAATATTAATCCTTAGTGTCCAAGTAGCTTAGAAATGTCTAATTCATTTAACTCATTAACTCATAGAACCTGAGGCCTGCACTTTGGCCTCAAAGCTAGTATTCTAAGCTTCATAACTCAGGATCAGAGTTTATACACATATCACATACACCTACAGACATTATACACATATCATAGACTTCAAGAATTTCCCTATCTAACCAGTGTCATCGATTTGTGATCTTATTGTGAATTTATTCTGTGAATGTATAATAACTTATTATGAATAATATTGGGAATCTAATCGTTACAAATAGCCCATAATTAAAACCCACCCATGAAAATAAATGAATTTTCAACTTTGGTGTGAACCATTTATATTGTCCATATAAGCCTAAACAAACAAACAAACAAATAAATAAACATCTGTAGATGTTAAGTGAATTTTTGATCAAGAAATGGTCAAATTCATACAAATATCTAAATTTTGTTCATTTGTTTATATCTCAAATGAAGACATAGTTGAGTAGCCAAGGCTATGGAATGTGTGTCTGTCTCTTAAAAAGGCTTTATGCATAACAGAAAGAAGATCCCAAATACAGCTGAGGGTAATTCAAGGAGAGTCTCAGTATGAAGCAAGTTTCCTTTTATGATATTATGAGGTAAATTGTGAAGGATTATTACCTACAAGGTCTGTCACTCTTTAAAATGGACATAAACATTGAGTGGATGCTATAAAAGTAAATCCAGTGGAATGTGTGAATTGGTTCAATCGATTTATTGGACAGAACCAATTTGGCAGAGTAATTACTATGCTAATTCAGCTGGACGACATTAGAAACGCTTTAAATGTTGGCCAGCAAATGTCTCCTGTCTCTCAGGAGTGATAGAGCTTATTGCTTAAAGCTCTTTATTCGGGATTGGACCACAGCTTCAACCTGTCTTCCAGACATGCAACCTGTCTCAGGCCCCACAGTCTGTCTCCAGGGTCTGTAGAGCTGTGTTCCTTGGTGCTTGGGCCAAAACAAATTAGTGCTGATTTTGGTTGGCAGTGGACATTTATGTGGTCTGCAGTGCTGTGTGGGTTTGTTGAGAAAGCCCAGAGTTTGGCTGTGTCTTTATGGAGAAGGATGTCGTTTTAAATCAATGTGCAACTTTAAAGTGTGAGAAAAGCTCATTGAAACAAAGCCCATGACCACTAAACATCAGTATTATGACTGTGTGAGTCGTGTTGTTCTAGTAAAATGTCCACAAAATTGATGCAGTGTTGACCAACAGTGGCTTGGATGTTGAAATTACCCAGTTTCCAGAACTTTTTCAAGCTGTCTAAGCTTGTGGGAAAGCGGAAAGACCACTTCCCCTCCGAGAGGATTAGTCTGCACTATTTACAGTGTATCCACTTTGTTCACAGAGGGTTTTTTTTTTTTTATTTCTTTCTCAACATTGGCTCATTTAACCACATTGGTGTGTGTCTGTGTGTTCATAGGGGGCTGATCACATTCAAAGATAAAGTGTTGGTGCTGGAGCCAGCACAGAAGCTCAACGGCTCCATCCATCATATCTATAGAGGAGAACATCTCAACCTTACCCGGGGCACATGTGCACACGCTCACAACATATCTCACACTGCAGGGGTCCCAGAGAGTCTAGGGACACTTTTCAGCTCGCACAACACAAGGGTAAGCTAACCACACCATTACAGTACCAATGTAGTGTATAACTTTCAATTTTCCTTGTTTTGCCAACACAAAATAGAGGACATGTGAGGGGATTCACAATTATAGAGAGACCTTCAGAATGATATTTGCTCAGAGTGAACACTTTCATACATACCAGACATCAAGACTACACTGTATGTCCAAATGTTTGTGGACACCCCTTCTAATGAATGCATTCAGGTACTTTATGGCACCCAGTGCAGACACAGATGTGTAAATGCATACTCACGTGGCGTACACACACTCTTGTGTCCAGGCCACTGAATACGGTAGTAGAATACACAGTACACGAATATGCTAATATAAAGCATATGAAAATATATAGCATATAAATTCTGAAGAATATAGACTTGAACTGTTTGGCACCATACCTAATACCCAGCATGAAGCAGTGGAACCTTGTTCTCTGGAATCGCAGTGCTCCATCCAGTACTTTTGGGATGAGATGTGGAGCTGGGGATGTGGGTGGGTTGGTGATTGTCCAACTTCATTGGATCTCATTAAAGATTTCATCACTGAATGTGTTCAGATCCTCACAGCAATGCTTAAATATCCACTAAAAAGTCTTCCAGAGACAGTAGAGACAGTTAATCCAACAAAAGTAGGATAAATACTTTGATACCCTTGATTTCAGAAGAAACAGTGAATGAGCAGGTGGCTAAATACTTTTGACCAGTGTATGGTAATACAGCTCATAATGTTCCATGCTTCCAGTCAGTTTAGATCCTTATTAAAGAATAGAGCTAATTTACATATATTAATTTTTAATATTTTAAGGAACCCATCAAGCACATTCCATTCATCATCATCACCAGCTCACCCGATTTATCATCATTAAGCACTGATTTACCGAATGAAGAAGGACTTTGTAACATGGTGCGAGCTGAACCATCTGGAGCTCATTCTAACAAAGACAAAAGAACTAGTGGTGGATCTGATGAGGAACAAGACAACAGGGACCCCTGTGACCATCAGGGGGCTCAGAGTGGACACTGAGGAGGACTATGAGTATCTGGGAGTACATATTGACAGTAAACGTGACTGGGCTAAGAACACTGGTGCCTTTGCAGGAAGGGCCAAAGCCTCTATTTTCTTAGGCACATGAGGTCCTTCATCATCTGCCGGACGATGTTCAGGATATTCTGTGAGTCTGTGGTTGCGAGTGCTATCCTCTATGCTTTTGCATGCTGGCTGAGATGCCAAAAGACTCAACAAACTGATCTGGAAGGCTGGTAATGTTGCGGGAGTTGAGCTGGACTATTAGAGGGCAGTGTAGGAGAGGAGGATGCTGTCTAAACTGCAGGCCATTATGAACAATGACTTCCACCCACTCTACCAAACAGTGACGAGACACAGGAGCGCTTTCAGTGTGAGACGCATCCAGTAAAATGAACTACAGAGTGTCACAGGAGGTCATTCCTACCTGTAGCCATCAAACTCTATAACTCCTCCCTTACTGGGTGACCATAACAAACCACTATGGTTCACTTGTGCAATTTTTTCTTTTGACTTATCTGTGCAGTGACTCTGGAAGTTCATATTTATTTATTATCATAGCCATTGGCTTTTTCATAAGGATTTTATGTATATATATATATATATATATATATATATATATATATATATATATATATATATATATATACATATATATATATATATATAAACATATATAGTTCCAAAGAGTTTGCTCTCGATTCAAAGTGTTTATTCTGCTTATTCTTTTTATTACTCTGTTGTTGTTTTTTTATTTATTCTATATAATTATATTTTATATAGATGGGTTTAGCTGTAAGAATTATTTGTAATTTCCCTCTGATTTTAATGAACACACTGATGGAATTCCACAACTGTCTGTAGCAATTATTTATATTCATTCTAATATCAGTGTTTTACTGAGTACATAAATATTTACTGCCCAGATAAGGAGCTCATGGGGGACTAAAACCTGTGCACAGTAATGTATATACACTCATTGCTGGACATGGGAAAAAATGAAATGCAAGGCAAATGTAACTCCTTTACACCATAAAATCCATTCCGCACCATGGTCTTATACTGGTTTCCCTGAGGAAACAGCATCACATTAGTTTTTGAGGATTTAGAAAAGAAACAAAATCACACTATGAATATTTATCACTGTTTACAGTACATATTAATTGAAAGCAAATATGAAAGGGGTGCTTAGAGTATCTGCTGTGTGTAATCCGCAAACAGAATAAAGTACAATGCGAGGGTATTTCGGCAAATGTCACACTTATTGCTTCATATCTCAAATAGGCAGGAATGCCCCGCTGAAGGCCTTGCAGACAGTTATTTATGAGATGGTCCATTAAATTACAATGCAAGGGTGCTGTGTGCTTCTCTTTTCATTGCATTATGCTAAAAATGGAGAGCACTTTCTAAATATATTTTCCATGCAAATGCACATGCATGTGGAGACTGAAGGCAATTTATTCCGTGCAGTAGTTTGCCTCCAGTTCATTCTGTGCAGCTAGAAAAATGTTACTGTAATGCAAAAATCATGTCACAGTTTTTGCCTTTTTCTTTGACTTTTTGACGTGGTTTCAATCTGGCAATTGCTTTCTGTTGAATGGACCAATAGAAATGCCTAAAAGTTCTGTTCACCTTCCGTTGAATGTTAAGGTTTCTCCTTCTGTTGAGAAGTTGTTTTTTTAGAGAGTTTATTGTGTAATAGCAACGATTTGCAAAGCAGACAGGAACTCAGACAAACTGTTATTGCACCAGATGTCATCTGTTTCAGATGGTAGCCTCATTTCTGTAGGCCAGGTAAAACGAATATTGTCTAGATGCAAGAAAAAAATATTGGTTTATCTCAAGATGTTTTCTTTGTCTTGAAGCCATGTACAAATCAGACCAAGCAAACAAGACAAAGTGATCTAATAAAACTGTGCACTGCTCAGCCATAACATTAAAACTACCTGCAAGTTATTACAGTATGTATGTGCATCTTGTGACTCACCTTGTGGCATGGATTTCACGAGACTTGTGAAGGTGTCTAGTGCTATCAGCTTGGTCTCAATAGAAATGTGTACATATGTGACTAACAGCATTTTAGAAATTGTACAAAGTGTACAAAATATAGTATGACCCTTGTGCATTTTTTTTTGCACAACTAATGCAGAAACAGTTTGAAAAAGAATATTGTAATTGTATTACCTGACTACACCTAAACTTAACCCTTACTCCAACTCTAGCCATAATCGTAATCTAAATTTGACCTAAACTTAACATAATCCTTTGCTTAACCCCTATCTTAACTCTAAACTTAATTATTTAATTAAGATGAACATAAACGGAACCTAACCCTTACCATAAGCCTAAGTCTAACCCTAATCTTAGTCCAGTGTGAAATTCTTATCATTTCTGCAGGAGTTTCCATCCATGATTATCTTTTTCAGAAGTTCCATAACATAAAAGGACGCTGTGCTGACACTGTTCCTCATATACGTACATTGGAAGCTAGTTTTGTGTACATTTAGCAGAACACCTCCATCAGTGGATTCGAGCTGATTGTGAATCCTAATATATGTGCAAAATAAGTGTGTGTGCACAAAAAGTGTACATAAGTGTGACAAGTGCATTGCCAGTTTCATTTTTCCGCCACAATTCTGACCAGATTTTTCCCACTGCTGATAGACGTGTGACCATACATTTTGGTACACCTACAAATTCAACTGCTATTTCTCGTTCTATCTACTGCTGAGAGGGATGGAGTGCATCTAAAAGAAGGTGTGTGTCTTCTGGCTTTTGATTTGATAACTATAGATGGAAGGCTTTATTATTAGTAGAGTTATAAGTTAGATTATATTGTATCTTTAAGTTTTGCACAAAATTGTTTGGCTTCGTTTATTTCTGACATCGCCCACACGTGTTATTCTAGTGGTAAGTGTTGCACAAAGGAAGCTCAATACAACTTGACCATTCTATGAGCAAATTGAATCCATGAATGCATTATCTGCTTTAAGCCAATTTATAAAAGCATTTGAGTGAATGGAGGAAGATAAGAGAATGGAAATTGGGGTTAAAATTCCATAAAGATATGTTGTGTTTCTGTTCAAAATTCCATAAAGATATGTTGTGTTTCCGTTCAAAATTCCATAAAGATATGTTGTGTTTCTGTTCAAAATGTCAGGGAATGAGGATGCATACCTACCGACCTTGTGGAAGGTCAGTACCTTATGATGAACTGCGCTCAGTTTTCAGTCCAAGCTTAGAGGTGCCTCCGATTTGCTCCAGGTTTTGTCTGTAGAGCATTAACAGCCAGGTTCCTAATACTGTAGATAAGCACTGAGATGGTTTAATGGGACAGGCATTGTGCTGGTTGAATGCAGATTGCTGGAAAGGGACTGGAGATTGGTGTGATGACTCACACTCAGCTTATCAGGTCTGTCAGGAACACAATGCACAGCAGGGCTTTCACAAATCCAGCCATTTGTGGAATTTACAATGCTTTTAGAAATATGGCTTTACAAGCAGGGGAGACGGGTTTATCTTCTTTTCACTCTTTCTTGCACACAAACACACCTAGAGGTGCTAACTTCCGCGCAGACCTCCCTTTCACCTCCAGCAAATGTCATGGCTATGAAACAAAAACACATTTTGCTTTTGGTTTGCAAAGCCTTAAAGTCACAACTATGGCAGAATGTATGTATATCTACGTGCTACGGGCAGCATTTGCAGTTACTCTCAATACACAAGGTGTCACCTATGCGTTTACACCCATCAGTCTTGAAACAAAAGAGAATGTATGTATTTAAAGAGAGAGAGGATAAAAGTGGATTTTTTCAATGAAGGAGTGACAAGAAGAGCTACACAATGATGAGCTACAAACACTTTAATTATCACCTCAATTGTTCTGTAGCTACTGGGCCCAAATGGAGAAAGAAAACCTACAGTACAGGGGTTAATCCAAAAGTAA
Source organism: Acestrorhynchus altus (assembly GCA_034509495.1). Taxonomy (NCBI): domain Eukaryota; kingdom Metazoa; phylum Chordata; class Actinopteri; order Characiformes; family Acestrorhynchidae; genus Acestrorhynchus; species Acestrorhynchus altus. Next base: position 15,764,420 of record CM067510.1, on the reverse strand, counting down.
TTGTTTTTCATGAGCCCTCTGTAAAAAGGTGATAAGTAGGTTTGTAAAAGTGCCGCATTTTTTCAGCTCAAACTAAATTGCACTCATAACATTTACACCAATCAGCCATAACATTATGTCCACGGGACCACCACAGAATAGGTATTATTTGGATGGTGTGTCATTCTCAGCACTGCAGTGACACTGGCATGATGGCGGTTTGTTAGTGTGTGTTGTGCTGGTACGATACAGCAGTGCTGCTTGAGTGTTTGAACACTGTGTCCATTCACTGTCCATTCTGTACGTTCCTATCTAGTTGTTCTACCTAAATGTAAAGTCAGAGACAGAAGCTCTTCTGTATTTTGTACAGTTTGTGTTTCTCATCCTCAACTTCTTCATCAGTGCTCACAGGATGCTGCCCACAGGACGCTGTTGGTTGGATATTTCTGGTTGGTGGACTGTTCTCAGTCCAGCAGTGACGCTGAGGGGTTTAAATACTCCAGCAGCACTGCTGTACTTGATCATCCTGCAAGACTATTTGGATGTATTGTACTTGGTTCTCCCTCTCCATGATTTGTGTAGGTCTCACAGATCATTTTTGTCTCTAGTGTGTGCCTTTTTCTATCCACTGCCGCTGATAGAGTGCTATGGTAATATCCACATGACAGGCTCCTACAACCCCTCTCAAACTTTTCCAGCTGGTCAAATTGCTTTTGCACTCATTTCTGGGACATACTTTGCTTGCAAAATGTGCTACAAATACAACATCATGAGGAAGAATGGAATGTATGTATGTATCGTGTATGACCTTATATATTCAGTGAGGTAGAGTGATAAGGTCCAGACTTGCCTACACTCTCCTTCAAAAATATTGGAATAGTGAGGCCAATTTGTTGTTGTTTTTTTGCAGTAGAATGAACACATTTAGGTTTGACATTAAAAAATTTATATGAGATTAAATATCAATATTTCCATGTATTGTTTATCTAGATCTGATACACAGTTCAGAAGATAAGTTTTTGTCTGAACCCACCCATTCTTCTTGTAAGCAGAAGCATTGGAACAGATGATCTTAAAATCAATTAAAGTGAATAAGACTTCATATTTAGTTGCAGATCCTTTGATTGCAATAACTGCATCAAGTCTTTGACCCATTGACATCATTAAACATTTGCGTGAACAACCACAGCAAATCAGTGATCCTTTTCCAGGCTTTTCACTGAAGCCTTTTTCAGTTGGTGTTTTATTTTGGGGGTTACTCCATTCCTCTTTAGCAGATTAAATGCAGCTCTGTAGGGTTTAAGTCTGGAGAATGACTAGGCACATCTGAAACCTTCCACTTATTGCCCCAGATGAACTCTTTTGTGGTTCTGGTGTGTTATCTTGCTGTATAATGAAGGCTCTCCCAATCAGTTTGGGTGCTTGTGAGTTCATTGTACAGTCATGCGTGACATCATCAATAAAGATTAATAAGCCAGAAGAAGCCATGCAAGCCCAAGCCATGACACTACCTCCACTGTGTTTCACAGATGAGCTTGTATGTTTGAGATCATGAGCAGATCTTTTCTGTCACATTGGTGTAGGTTAATCTTTGTCTCATCAGTCCATTAAACTTTGTCCCAGAATTGCTGAGGCTTGCCTCTGTGCTCCTTAGCAAATTCCAGTCTGGAACCAACCCTTCCTATTCTTCTTGATAATTAGTGGTTTGCATCTTTTGGTGAAGCCTCTGTATTGTTGTCCTTGAAGTCCTCTGTGAACAGTAGACTATGATACCTTCACTCCTGCCCTCTGGAGGTTGTTGCTGATGTCACTAGAAGTGGTTTATGTCACTTTTTCTTCAGCACGTACAAGGTTTCTGTCATTAGTTGCTTTTATTTAGCTTGGTCTACCTGTTTGACATCTGTTACTGAGTACACCAGTGGTGACTTTCTTCTTCATGATTTTTCAAATGGTTGCACTGCTTTTCGTGTTGGTGAATCCTCTAACTATAAATGCACTGCACAGACAAAACCCAAATCTGAAACTGAGTGTAGACATTCAGTGGTATTTATTTTCTGAATAATCAGTATAACAGGACACACTAGGGCAACAAAACACACCAGTCACAGTCAGTCACATGTTCCAATACTTTTACTCACAAGAAAAATGGATTAGTTCAGACAAAACGTGCTGAACTGTGCATCAGATCCAGATGTAATCTGGAAATGAAAGCTGAAATGTTTTAATATCAAACCCAAATGTTTTCAGTCTACAGCGAGAATAAAGAGATTGGCCTCACTGTCACAATGCTTTTGGAGGGGAGTGTACATCACATACACATCTGAGAATGAGACTCAAATCATTTGCATGTCTCACAATGTCAAACACCAGGTTTAATGTATAGGTTTAGAATACAAGGATTGTTTTACTCCAGTATTTGGCATTCTTTCCAATTTCAGTTACACCCGTTTAATCATAAGTAACCTCTGGGGATAAAAATACTAGTAAATACAAAATGTAAGACAAAGACCCTTTAAACTGTTCTTGAGATGTTTCCCCCTATATTTAATCCTGTGTGTGCTCAGCCCTGATACCGACTCTGTAGCTCCTAAGCAGCAGTATTTGGTGTTCCATTACATTTGGATGGCTTTACAAATGCTGGTTAAATTAGGCACATTTGGCAGGGAAGCCCCTAAATCACTGCAGTCCTCTAGGACTAAAGCTGAGTTACACTCCTGATCTGCCTCTTTAAAAGCAGCTATAAACCTTTTTTCATCTATGTAGTGCAAGTATCTTCACTGACAAGGTTTCAGTGACAAAGCTTGGCTCCATGTAGAGGGTTGGATAGCTCTAGGGTGTGCAGTGGGACTATACGATGGCTGTAGTGGTTGTGATTAATGTACCATAACCATCCTTCTGTTACTCAGAGTCAAGCATATGAGTTCAGTTCACAGAACAAGAACTGGGAAAGTATGAAAAACATGGTGTTCTTTGAACCAGAGGGTTATCCAGCACACTAAAAATGTGAACCGTTATATATAGGTCATCCATTGACCTGATGCTTTTATTGCATTATCAACCACAGCAATTAGGTGGACCTGCTTTTTCCCCTACTTTCGTCCAGCATGTCCACCGTTCGCCACCTTACTTACCTTGTCTGTTCTAAGAATATCTCAACTTAATCCTAACAGTGAAAGGACCAAGACCTTCAAAGATTTCTGTGGACTGTCTGATTGTGCATCAGAATATATGTACAATTCTATAAATACAACCATTTTTAATGTAAGTAATAGTATATTTAATATTATATAATAAAAATAAATAAATTATGAAATATTACATACATAACATGTACTCCTGAATCGTGCAGCCGTCTGCCAAAGGTGCTGGCTCTTACAGGATTAGACCTTCACTTCTTACTTAAAGTCCGCAGTCTTAGTGATGAATCACTCTGGCTGATGCATGCCTTCTCCTATCCACTGCCTCCAACAACATGCTATACTATCTGCACCAGTATGGGACACAGTTTATTGATAAGACCATTTCTCTTCCTAGAGCTTTACAATGATACCCTTCTCTTACTCTTCCAACTGCTCGAATTGTTTTTGAACCCTTCCCTGAGGCATACTTCACTAGCATATGATGCTACCAACACAACAGCATGAGTCAAAATGGAAAGAACATAGTGGAAAGATCTTTTATAGTCAGTCAGGTATAGCGATAAGGCCTGTCACATGTGGCCAAGCGTGAAACTTGAATCCTTTGCATGTCTCACAGTGTCAAAGTACCCTCCCTCATGGCTCTCAGTGACTCGAAAGTGTGCTAGCACCATGATCTGAGGAAAACAGGTTCGCAGGCCATCAGCACCCGGAGTCAGAGGCTCTCTGTCCATGCTCTGTCTAGGTGGCTAGGTGGCTAGGTGACACTCTCTCCCCACTTCACACCCAGCATGATGCTGGTTGAAAGAGGCATCTGACAGCTGTATTGGAGCTGGGGACCTGGCATTTTCCTCCAAGTGCATTGGCTGCCCAGCAATGATGCAATGGTGGCAGAATGAAAAGATGTGGTGGCTGGCTTAACATGTATCGGAGGAAGCATGTGCTTGTCTTCACCCTCATAGTATCGGGAGCATTGTATATGATAGGGGGAGAGTCCTAAGGGTGCTTGGTAATTGGTACTTCCAAATTGGGAGGGAAAAATGGGGAAAATGTATGAAAAAAGAAACATTCTTGTTGGTTGTTTCTTTCTGGGTGCATTTGTTTTTTGACAGCAAATTTCTTCTGTTACGTAGTGGTAGGCAGATACCCTTCAAATGTTTACACTGCTTTCTGCTCTGCTTTCTACGTACTAAGCCATGCCTCTGCACTCTTGTTACAGACCCCTTAACATACATTTGTCAAACATGCTGAGTGGGTAGGAGACGCTCTGATACTATGGGCTTATATGCCTCATATTATATTTTATTATTATTTATGTTTTTATTATTGTTTTTAGTGTGATGGGTTTAATCTAAATTACAAATGTCTCCACCAGTAAATAAATATTTGTTGCCAAAGAAACTGATTCTAATGATTTGGAACTTCATATATACTTTGACAATATTAGTTACTGTATTCAGTGCAACAAAAAAGCAAACTTTTGATACTAAACATTCATTTGTTGATTGATTACTTTGAAGAAAGGGGAAAATTATGCCACATCAAGCATACCAGAACAGGTACACCACAACCTTCCAACTGTCCTCTAAAATTATGGGCCCTAACAATATCAACATTTCAACAGAACTATTGGGATACCTGGTCATTCTTTGTTTCTTCTAAAAAAGAGTTGATCCTGCTTTTGATGGAACCTGATTTTGAAACATTGCTATGAGGATATGAATGTATCAAACCACCTCTTCCCAAACTCATCAATTCATCACAAAAGTTCTGGATGGAGCACCAGAGAACACAGTTCCACTGTACTATACAGCTTTATGATGATTGGTGTGGTTAGCTTGTATTTCCGTTATAATCACAAAGATATTAATAGAAAACTAGAGAAACACTGAAGTGCTGTTAGGCCTTAGGGGGTTAATGCAGGCTACTGGAGTCTTATTCCAGATGTATGAATTTTGAAAAGTTGTGAAAGAATCTTCTGGAAAGATTTTAGTTATGAAGTGTTATGTTTGGAAAAAAGGAAAACACTGCCTTCCAGCATAAAAACCTTATCCCATCTGTGAAAAATGGAGTGGAACTGTCATCATTTGAGGGTGTTTTGCCACATCTGGACAGCTTGTCATCATCGATGGAACAATGAATGCTGATTAATTCTAGAAAATCTCTAGATTTCTAGCTGAATCTCAAGAGAATGTGGGTCATGCAGTAAGACAATGGTAGAAAGTCATTCTACCAAAGAATAACAAAGTAGTTAATGTCAATACCCTAACCTTAATCCTGTAGAAATATAGTAGAATGAACTGTGAGTGGTTTCTGAAAGGAAACCCACTGATTTAAGAACGTTTATTCATGAAGGAATGTGCAGGCCTAATGAACAGTTACCACAACTGTTTAGTTGCAGTTATTTCTGCACAAGAAGATCACACCAGATACTGACTGATAGGGTTCACATGCTTTTGCTACTCACAGATATGTAATATTTAATCATTTTCCTCAATAAATACATAAATGAGCAAGTGAAAATTTTTTGTCTCATTTGTTTGATTTGTGTTGGCTTATTTACTTGTAGGGTTTCAATTAATTTTTTCAGCAATATAGAACATTCTAAAGAGTTCACATTCTAGAAAATTCCACTTTCAAGCTCTGTCAATGTAATGTTTTCAATTGGAGCTCTTACATTCAAGTGTTCTTGGAAAAGATGCGGTCACCATCATGGTTCAGCCCACCAAGGACATGAGGAACAATCGCAAACAGCTCATTCAGTGGAAAGCCCGTTCAATCAAAATGTTGAGATTGAAAACATAGCTCTGAAGCTTTGAGAAGATAGTGTTTTGGGTTTGGAACTCTTCAGAAAATAGTTTTGAGTGCAAGCTTAACATGTTTTATTTAGTCTGTCCTTCGAGGCAGGGCTTTGGAAGTGTATTCCAGTTTACTGAGATCTTCATTTGCTTCTTTCTCCTTTTCTCCTTCTCTCTCTCTCTCTCTCTCTCTCATTCTCTCTATCTAATCATTATGCACATTCTACCTCTATTTCTTTCCATTTCTAACCCCCCTTCCTCTTCTCTCGTTCTGCAGCACAAGAGACATGCCCAGAGCAACACTAAGTATGTAGAGCTGATCATTGTGGCAGACAACCGTGAGGTAGGTAACCAAAAATACTCCTCAACTGTCTCTCTCTATCAGTCAATGTGATGTAGCCCATTTCCTCTGTCGAGAAAATCTACAAAACACCATGTTGTGTCTTTCCCTGCCATGTCATTACCAAAAGCATGAGAATGAAGAAGTGGTGTTGCCACAAAGTCTTGACACTTTCACCCAAGGTCAGAAAGATGCACTTTGGACTCTTGTTAGGAGGAATGGAGAGGGTGGTGGCAGATGTCAGCTTGGTGAATCACTGGAGTTCATTCAGTGGTTGAGACTGCAGAAGCTGGTCAGTGGGGTGAGGGATTATTTAAGTAGCACTCCAGGGCCATAAGTCTGGAGTCAAACAGAAACGGAAGACCTCCAGCTGCAGACACTTGACCCTTGTCCAATTTATGTGTTATCTGTTAAAATCTACCCTGCCAAAAACTTTGTCCTTTAAGGTTTGTTTGCAAATGGGTTCCAGCTGAAGGTATCTGGAGGTACTCTTTACTCTAGAAAAGATCTTAATTGTAATAAAAGTTTGTTGTAGTGTGACAGACAAATGACTAACTTAAATTTAGAAATTTGGTTTCAATGTTCCACAGAAGTAGAGTAACAATAATTTGTTGAAATAAATAAAACTTTTAAAACAATTTGAAAGGTTTAGAGAAAGGTTATGTAAAATTGTGATGGTTTGTGATGCATAAGCTGTGGAGAAGAAGCACAAAATTATAGTCAACCTATACAGGCATTTTACCCAATACTTGTTTCTAGATTCATTGTCCATTTTATTTCCACTCTCCGTATAGGAGATGTCTTAGTGTCTAAGAGAGTAGACAGTGAGTGAACACAGTGTTTAAAAACTCCAGCAGACATACATACACTAACATACCACCACTGTGTCAGTGTCACTGCAGTGCTGAGAATAACCTACCATCCAAATAATGCTTCTCTCTGGTGGTTGAAAGGAGGTTAGCAAAGTATGCAGAGAAAAAGGTGTACTACAGTCTGTAATTATAGAAGCACCACGTGCTAAAAGTTCTTGTTACTGTCTATATACTGTAGATGTCAACCACTTTAGATAATAAATAATTTATTCTAAGATTCCAAACCCAACATATGATACCTGGGTATAATAAATTTTGTTAAAATATTTGAAAAAAATAAAATAAAATCTTTTAAATACATGAAAATATATATTTTTTCTGCATTTAACCATTTGGAGTCTTAGGTTATTCATCTTGTTCTATGTTTAGACACAACTTCATTCTCCTACAGCTACAAACTCCAACCTCAGTATACAAAGGTTTTTGGACATTAATTTTATGCTGTATCCATTTCTCATTGGTCTGCTAACATCAGAATTTATATAGCAATAAGATGAGGAGGTCTATTCTCTTACTCCTGACCATGGAGGACTTTGTCGCTCATTTGAATTTATGATCTCCTTTCTCTCTATAAGAAGGCAGTTAGGCATTTGTTTCACTCTAGAGCTGTGAAGAAGTTCATTTCTGTGTTCAAGGAAGTAAATTATGTTATGTGCTGTTATTTTACAGCTTTTGGGTGGCCCTACGATCTAACTTCTGCTCACCACGTGTGAGGAGATCATAAGTTCAAATCACAGCAAGCGCTCAGAGATTTAAGAGGGAATTACCAGTAAACAGGTAGAGGAGTAAGGATTAAACATCTTACCCTGTATTTAATCAATTTCAACTGCAACTCAGCTCAGTGCATATAGACCAAACTTTGATGCAGAAGTGAAACATGTGAGTTAGGAGAACTTTTGGCTAAACTATATTAACTTACTACTTTGACAAACACTAATTGTCATTGTAAGTTGGCCTAACCTGATTATTTTTTACAGTGTATTTACTGTATATCTGACAGGTTAGGTCATTTATTTTTAATAAGCTATTTTGATATTCGTAAATTATTAGGTTTAATATTTTCCAGTCCAGTATAAAGGCCTTTAGAGTTTAAGATTTTAAATATCTGGCTATAGGAATCCTTGCCAACTGTACTTTCATCTTTAGCCAGAGCAGAAATCATCATCAACAACAACAAAAGCAATAATAATAACTCACAGAGGTTTCTTGGAACACCAACATCAACTGTGGCCAGTCTGAGTCTCAACCCTCAGCTCACAAAGCTCAAAGGCAGTAATCATACAGAACATGGAAGAACCTTTTCCATGCTTTGATTCTGTGTACCACTTTTATGCTCCCTGGGCTGATGGCCCAAACATCAAGATCAGCTTGTCCACTCTGCCAAAACATATGAAACAGCCTTAACATCTGTGCTGAACTGGAGCTCAGATGGAAAGTAGTTTAATAGTCTCATGTGACATTTACAAATCTGGATGTAGAGGAACGTTTGAGCTGTGTAGAACATAGAGCTTTGTGTCTGTCTTTGGTTTCAGTATCAGAAACAGGGCAAGGATGTGGAGAAGGTGAAACAGAGGCTGGCTGAGATTGCCAACTACGTGGACAAGGTAAAGCTGACCATTATGCATATACAGATTAACAGTGATATGTTATGTCAGTATTGCACTACTGAACAACTCCATTATTAGAATTCCACAGCACTACAGAGCGTGGATCTTATACTACACATTTCTAGCACATATGGTGAAACCCTTCCCTTCAGGGAGAACATTGAGAGAACATTAGCAGTGCTGTGAAGGACTTCTAAGGACTAAAGGCTGCAAACGGTGACATCACTGAAGGAGAACTGACACAGAAACATAGTGAAAGTGTTTGCCGTATCATAAGATCATTTTTCAAATAGAGAAACAAGAGGCCAGAGCACTCTGGAAATTGCACACACACAAATTACGACACCTCATAAAAACCTGTCTTTTTTTAAACATATTTAAAGGTTTGAACATTTGAATAATATTGAGAACTAAACACATTCAACTGAAGAAATTGCTTTTAAAAATCATTTGTAAAAAGTAATTGTAATTTGTAATTTGTAAAAAGTAATTGTTATTAGAAATTAATTTTCTTGGGAGGAAAAAGTTAGGACTCCGCCCACATTTTAGTATTTAAGCTCTTATCACAGTGTTGGTGTCAATGTGCAGAATCTACCATCAGAAAGAGACCAAACCAGTTAGAGCCTTATTTTTTCAGAGGGCGCTTGAGGATAATATATGTCACTCATATATTAAAAAGGCCGACATATTTATACATCTTATATTCAAAGACTAATTTTTTGTGTGGTAAAATGTTTCTTCCAGTCAATGTCAGAGACTGGTAGAGAGTAACAGGAAACAACAATTTTTTTTTTCTCACTAAAAAATTGAAAAAATGAAAAAAGTTTTATGTGTTTAGTTATATCACCCCCATCACTCAATGTAGTTAAAATTAAGATAAAATGGCCATATGTTTAAATATGTTAAAAAAGTCAAAGATGTTTATGATGTGTCCTAAATATTGCACATGACTATATAAACAAGAAATAGTTCAGGAAATGTCTTTTAAACATTATTAGTAAAACGTAATTGATAACTACAGTTTTCTTGTGTGGAAAAAGTTAAAACATCTCCACATGGTCTTGTTCATGAGTGATGGGAAGAGTGACTGTGAGATTGATCTCAGACTAGGTGCAGCAGCTGCAGTATTGCTGTCACTGTACCAGACTGCAGTGGTGGAGAGAGAGCTGAGTCATCAAGCAAAGCTCTTGATTTACCAGTCGTTCTATATACCACTTCCTCGAGTATGATCAGGATGTGAGGGTATTGCTGATGCAAGTGGCCGAAATTAGTTTTCTGAGTCAGGTAGCTGAGTGCACTCTTCGCAGTAGAGTGAGGAACTGTGCTATCTGAGAGGCTCTCAGTCAGCTACTCCTTCACGTTGAGGGGATGCAACTTAGGTGCTTCTGGCATCTGTTAGGTCCCTTGGCCACTTTGGAGGTGTACTGAGCATGACCAACAAAGAGTTGGATTATATCTCCTCGCTGGCCTGGATGCACCTGGGCATCCCTGAGCAGGAACTGGTAGAACATGCTGGGGACAGGGATGCCTGGGCTACCATGCCCTATTGCTACCATGACTGTGAGGAAAAGATGATGATGTCCTATTAAACCTCAGACATTAGTTTGGTTTGGTCTTGATTGTTGAAGTTGCCATGGCCAGATCCAAAGAGCTCTCTGAGGCTTTCAAAAAGAAGGCTTTAGATGAGTCTAGGAAGGGAATTAAAAAGATCTCAGAACAATTACAATCAGACGTTCCACTGTCTGCTGAATCATTTACAAGTGAAACAACTGCCAACAGGGCCAGGTCAGACTGTGAACTGTGGCAAGACCTAAGTGTGATGACATTTAAGGATTATTGGAAACATTTTTGTATCTTGAGGTCTGTTTTTGGGATGAACTCAGACGGCCTGATCTGGCCTATGTTGGCAGTTGCATCACTTGTAAATAATTTCATGTCGTGTCCTAATTTGTCACATGATTGTAGATTTCCTATCTTTCCAATCTTTTTTCAGTGTACTGGTGTATTGGTGCATAGTAGGTCATTTGGCATTTGGTAATAGAAGGCACATGTGTCTCCACCACATAAAGCAATTTGCTTCCAGAACTGCTGAGCGTGATTTAATGCATCTGCTAATAGCTTGCTCTGTCTGTGCTTTTAGTTCTACAGGGCACTGAATATCCGCGTGGCTCTGGTGGGCTTGGAGGTGTGGAGTGACTCAGACAAATGTCCTGTCACCCAGGACCCTTTTACAACACTTCATGAGTTCCTGGACTGGAGGAAACTTAAGCTGTTACCTCAGAGACCTCATGACAATGCCCAGCTCATTAGGTTAGAAGACAGGGGTTTAATCAACTGCCACATGCCTTGTACTTTTTGCAAGAATTCACTAATGTAGCCCAACAGGAATAGTGTTTATGGCCTATTTACATTTTTGTAAAAGCAGAATGATGCAAAATAGCAATGGAAATTATTCACCAATTCACCATTCTTAACTGTAGCAGGCGGCTACATGCCAGTATTCTAAGCTTCATATCTCAGGATCAGAGTAACATACAGACATGATACACATCATAACAAACAGCAAGATCTATATAACCATGTAACCCCATCTCGCAATCAACATATTGTCAGCTGTCAGGGAGCAATCCATCTCTAAAAATGAATAAAATCCACTTGTTTCCAACTGAATTAAACCCAGTCAAAATACCATAGCAACCATTCAGTGCATGTTTACTGATCTGTCTATATGCTCAACTGATCTATATGCTCGACATGCTACTGAGGTCTGACTCTGACTGATCAGCTAGAGGGGCGGGGCTGAGGACATCACTGACCCAGATTTTGGGGTACAGAGGAAAATGAGAAGAGAGAGCCTTTTGACTTTTTCTTTTACTCTGTGTTCACATTTCATTAAAATCCTGAGAAGGGATAATACTGATACACACATACTTAAAAATTAGGGTTCTTTAAGGATTCTTTAATAAAGAAAATGTTTCTTTATAGAAACATGAACACTTAAAGAACCCTTTGATCACAAAAAGGGTTTTGCACCTTTGCATCTCAATTGAGTTTTTTATATTGATGGAGAATGTGTTGTAGAGGGTTTTATATAGGGTTCTATATGCTTCCAAAAAGGGCTCTCAAACTGGTAATAATAGAAGAACCCTTTTTGGTGCCATATTGAACCCTTGTTCAAAAGGTTCCACCACAAATTATCCATTAATCTGAAGAACCCTTTCACAATGATACAATTATACAATAGAGTTATATACAATTGAGTGTATATATATATATATATATATATATATATATATATATATATATATATATATATATATATATATATACCCTTTATTCTTGTAAAGTTTCCTTTAAGTGTTCATGGTTCTATATAGAACCATTTTCTTTACTGAAGAGCCCTTACAGATTCTTCATTTTAAGTGTGTGCATACATATAAAAAATGGTAAAGCATTTAGGGTTCATTGTTCATCTAATCATTAAAAATATAGCATTTTCAGTTCAACAACACTCTGTATGTTGCATTTCCAAGCAGCATGTCTGTAGAGATACTGAACTGTTTCTATGGTCCACTTAAAAAGTAAAATGAGAAATTGTTAATAGTTACATCTCAAAAAAAGATACATTTGAGTAGCATAAGATGTCTTTAAAATAACATCTGGCATGTCTGAGTGTCTCCTATAAATACCGTGAATAGGTGAATAAAGGTACATCAAACTATAAAAACATCCTGGAGAAGAATCGGCCCTTCTGACTCTGGGAGATAAGTTCTCTTTCTTTTCAAACCCACTTGGTTCATGGTTTCATCATTCACCGTTACTTTATTATTTGGGATTTGTTCAGGACAATGGAATCCATCATTATAGGAGCAGAGCTATGACAAATTTCAGCACTTTAAAACACATTATGACTCTGACCCAGATTTTTGGTTTGAAATTCTTGCAAAAAATCTTAGGATTGTTTTAGTTAATCAGGTCCATGCTGTTTGCTTCAAATGCTGGTTGTTAGGAACTGTACGTGGTGCTGTTCATTGACTAATAAACAAACCCTTGGGGTAGAAACGAGAATGAATATAATGAGTTCTATAATGAAATTTATCTTAACCCTGTTTTTTTTTTACGCGGGGATTCTAATAACCAATCCTCTGTGCATCAAGAGCTACTGTAATAAGGAAAGCACTAAACTGTGTTACAAAAATTGCAGAACCCTTTTGAGTGATGTATACACATGGACAAATTGTTGAAAAACCCACAAAAATTTGACTGAAATAACTTGAAATAGACAAAATATAATATATAATAATTACTTTTGGAATTTGTAACAGGTTTTTGAATTGAGGTTTAGCAGAATAATAAAAAAAAACCACTCTAATGAAATTGGCCTGGACAAAAATTATGGTACCATATAAAAGAATTCAAATAATTTCACCATAGGGACGTGTTAAACTAAATTATTGATCTATATTTAGCACATCACGTTGTTTTTCAAACTTGTAATCAACCAGTCTGCCTATTTAAATGGTAGATAAACATGTTATAAGGCAATCAGACCATCTCCAAGCAGCTCCAAGATGTTCCTGTTACTACAGTCATAAATGTTTTACAGAAGTTTAAGATCTACAGGACTGTATCTAACTTCCTGGATGTAATAAGGAGTGAAGAGCTGGATCTATACGAAGGGTAACCTAAAAAAAGATTGAGGTGAACTGCAAGGTCAAAGGTACATAAGTGTCGAATCGCTGTCTAATAAGCTGCTTGTAAAGGGACATCTAAGAAACCATGAAACCCAAATGTAAAAAGTGAGACTGATTGCCCGTCTATCTTGATAAAGGTACAATGGAGAATAACTGGCATCATCAGCTCCATGTTCACAGATGCAGAAAATAAGTATACAAAGTAAGAACATTGAACCTGCAGTGAAACATGGCCGAGGAGAAGCTGGATATGTTTTAGCCTGCTTTGCTGCATCTGGCTTTGTTGTGTCTTGAATGCAAGGTGCAAAGATATCTCAAGATTATCAAAGGTATCCTGGAGCAAATGTGCTTGCTTGAGTGTCAAGCAGTCAGTCTTGGGTCATGGGTCATATGATAGCAGGCTACACAGCTTAAACAACCAAGAATGGCTTAGAAACCAAGTATTAAAGAAGCTATTCTGACTCGATCCATAATTCTCTTGAACATTTGCCGAGGGCGTGCAGTCTGGAAGCCCCCTTCAAACCTGAGACAGCTGGTGATTTGCTCTGTCAAGTGGAGCCAAATACCTGTGAACAGGTGCAGAAGTCCCATTGAGAGTTACAGAAATTGTATGAGTGCAGTGATTGCCTCAGAAGGCTGTGAAGGCTAGTTTCATTAGTTTGTTTTTCAATTTATTCTGTTGAATGAATATTCCACAAAGTGTAACTTTGATTTTCATTAGTTGATTTTCAGTACATTTTTATTTTTTTATTACTGTCAGTTTCAAATGATTTCACTGAGCATTGTGGGGTTTTCTTTCTTTAAGAGGAGGGTACCAACAATTTTGTCTGTGTGTGTATATTGGATGGTAGCATAGGAGGACTTACAGGTGGGTTGGTTTTACAACCTCATTCTAGCTATGTTTTTGAGTTTACATATATAGATCTCTCTCTCCTCTCTCTCTCTCTCTCTCTCTCTCTCTCTCTCTCTCTCTCTCTCTCAGTGGTGTGTATTTCCAGGGTACCACCATCGGCATGGCTCCCATTATGAGCATGTGTACTGCTGAGCAGTCAGGTGGCATCGTCATGGTAAGGGTTAGTCATTATTGTGGTTACATTTGAAAAGGTCTGTTGTGCTCTGATGTGAATTGATTTGACTTATCCACAAAATGTATTTTTCTGAATTTGACTTTTCATGAACATACAAAAAGATATTTCAGACATTTTACAATAAATACTAAATACTATAGTGCTGTTAGGTGGTGGCCATAGGGTTCCTAAGTGGTTGTTAGGTGGTTTTTGTGGTGTTTCAGGTGGTTGCTTTAATATGGATAAATGGTTTCTCGGGTATTTCAGGTGTCAGGATTATTTTGGTATTCCCAATTAGTTGCTGTGGTGTTGATAGTTGGTTGCTGTGATGTCCTAGATTGTCCCTAGACTGCTTTTGTATGGTAAGGTGGTTGATCAGGTGATGCCTAATTGTTGCTGTGGTTATTTGGGTGTCACCAAATATATAAAATATTTGTAATAAGGCTTTTGAAGGGGAAAACCTGTCAAAAAAAACAAAGGTTGCTACACAGAAACTATACGTCAGCTCAGTCCGAGCTGGAAGGGTGTTGATGTCTCAACAAATAGCGAGACAGAAATCTGGCAGAAAAATAAGGCAAGGAAACGCAAGATAAATTGGATATCAACATAGTTTTGCACTGCATTCCAACAAGCAACTAAGAATTAAAATGAAGACCCCCATATTATTCGCCTGCTCCCAACCCTGTTCTTCCTGCTGAAGACATTACCCCACAGCTATCCAGAGATATTCCCATAAATCACCCCAATGTATCGATTACACGAGGCACGGCTGTTACTCTCTAATGAGGCAGAACAAACGAAGGGTCGGCACGGGAAACATCATATGCACCCCAGAGGAGGAGAAATCTGTGAGTGTAGCTCTGGGAGTGATTAGTGATGAGGTTACAGCTGTGGAATGGAGCCCTGCCCCAGTTCCAATTCCAGCCCTTTATTAAGTCATTAGAAGTTGTCAGTGCTAGAACTGGATTGCCAGTTCCAGAATGGCAAGGAACCCCCTCTCTCCCACTCTCGGTCTGGTTACGCAGTGTTCCAGAATGTCCTAGCTAATTATTGTCGGCCTGTACATAGTACAGATGCTAAAGCTATGGATGGGTGATTGAAGATACATGCGGTGCATCCAGACGCTGAGCGATGACTGTGCTGGCCTCTTCCATTACAGATCAGTGTGGTTCAACACTGTCATCAGTCTCAACTCTGTAATTCTCCCTCCTGCTGCCTGCAAGAAACCAGAGTGCTCTCAGGGGCCTTGGAGAGGGAGCCCCGCTACTCTGAATACACACAGACCCAATGAGTGATTTGTCTGCTACTTCCAACAACCAACATGTGATATTTCAGGGAAAACATCCTTCTTCAGCAGAGTGGAATATCCTCAAATGTTTACATAAACTGTATGTTTTACACATTGACACACTCTGGGGATGCTGTCTATCATTTGTCCATGTTTTAGTCATCCACTAACTCTCTAGATTTCTAATGTTTGTTTAGGCTGTTGTTTTGAATGACATTGGTGCAAATATAAGCATCAAAGCATGTCATGTTCTGGAGTCACAGAACATTCATATGTTCTTCATACCAATTTCCGATGTGAAGAATATTTTATACTAAAGACAGGAAGAAAAACTAGACCTTACTGAACTATAGAACTAAACAGATATAGGGATCATATGCACCATATCCCAAGTGTTTGATAAGGTGTTGCAAAATGATTGCTAGGTGTTTGCTGTGGTGTTGCTAGGTAGTTGCTATGGTATTCTAGGTGGTACTGCATGGGTAATGTAGTGTTGCAAGGTGGTTATAATAATATTTCTGATGGTTGCTATAGTGTTGCGTAGTGGTTGCTAGGATGTTGCTAAGTTGTTGCTATGGTACCCCAAGAGATTACAAAGGTGTTGCAAAATGAATGCTCAGTGGTTACTCTTGTGTTTCTATGTGGTTACTAATGTTTCCCAGGTGGTATCTGTGGTAAACCAAGAGTTTGCTGAGGTGTTGCAAAAATTATTGCTGTATGGTAGCTGTGGTGTCGTAGTCGGGTGCTATTGTATACTAGGTGGTTGCTAGATGGGAACTATAGTGTTCTGTGGTAGTTTCCATGATGTTGCTAAGTGATTGTTATGGTATCCAAAGTGGTTGCTATGGGGTTTTAGGTGGTTGCTGATGATGATGGTGGGTTCTGTGGTATACTAAGTGTTGCAAAGTGGCTTTAATGATACTTCAGGTGGTTGCTGTGGTGTTGCTTAATGGTCAAGTTGCCAAGTTGTTGCTATTGTGCTGCAAAATTGCAAGGTGATCATAATTATTCTTTAGGTGGTTGATATGGTGATAGAGGTTACTAAGGGGTTATTATGTGGTCAGCCTCTCTTAGGTGTCCCTGCTGCTGCCTGCAAAAAACCAGGGTGCTCTCAGGGTCCCTGGAGAAGGAGCCCCGCTGGACAGAATACAAACTGACCCAATGAATGATAACTCTGCTGCTTTAGTCAACCACCTTGTGAAATTTTAGGAATCTTTCTTCAGCAGAGTGGAATGATATCAAATGTTTACATACACTTTATGTTTTATGCATCAACACACTCAGGGGAAGCTGTCCATCATCTGTCCATGTTTTGCCAACCGCCAGCTCCCTAGATTTCTAATGTTTGTTTGGTTCTTTGTTTCAGTGACATCACTGTAGATATAAGCAGCGTTTTAAAGCTTGCAATGTTCTGTGAGCTCACAGATATTGTGTTTTTCGAACACATTTTCTATTCATAGAATAGACTGTATAAAAGAAAGGAAGCAAACAATTGGGCTCATTGATCCATAGGACTATACATAGGCTTATGGAGAGGTGTCCGTAGGTTCTTTATTAGTTTGGTCACTCATGGTAAGTTCACATTCTCTACAGAGACACAAATCAGATCAGATTTATTTGTATAGCACTTCACAACGGATGTCACAAAGCAGCTTTACAGATATCAGAAATAAGAAATGATCTGGACATAAGCTATCTTGTGAACAAGCCAAAGGGCAACCGTGGAAAGGAATAACTCTCTCAAATTTGGAAGAAGAAACCTTGGGAGGAACCAGGCTCACAAATCTTCCTCTGGTCAAAGTACTTATATATTACTGGTAAGTAGACACTGGACCAACACGTCCGCTGTCATGCTCGGGTGTACTGGGGTAGTGATGTTGGTTTGTTGGACAGAGTAGTAACAGTAGCAGATAATTAGTGTCCATATACGTTTCCACATAGTCAGCGATGGCACGTGGGCATCTAATCCAAGCCCAGTAGCCAGAAGTAAAGGGATGTAAATCCCTGTAAAGGGATGGTAGTGGAGCCTGAGGTCAGCCTCTAAAAGTGTTGCAGGGAGCTCAAGGTCAGCCTTCTATCAGTGTCAGCTCTGGCCAGTGGGCTGTCATTAATTCGAAAAAGATAAAGAAAAGGAATTAGCTGTGTTTAGATTTATGGGGAACAGGGAATGTTCACATTACCAGGGGATGGGGAGTGACTTTGGCAGATCTGACTATAATAGCCTAACTAAAGCTCCCTGAAACATTGGCATCCATCTACCACCTTCTTTTTCACAAACCTGAGTGAGTGGTCAGATGACAGGACCAACATTCCAGGTTATCATAATTCTTTGTGAATTAACCCCTGGATCACACATTTTAATGGCTGTGGTATCCCAGATGGTTGCTATGACATCTCAAATGATTGTGCTGCAGAATGATTGCTAAGTTGATGCCATGGTATTTTAGGTGGTTGCTAGATAGGTGCTATAGAGTTACAAAGCGGTTATAATGGGAGAAAGCACTGCCTTCATGCCCCCCAACAGTTTTCTTGCCTGCTAGAATGGGAGAACAAACCAGCACCCTTCTGGTCCCAAGACCAAGACTTTTCTGTTCCGTTTAGTTTGTGTGCAACTCAAGACTGGCAACCTGTCCATGGAATATTCCTGCCTTACGCCTAATGATCCATGTAGCTCCCATATCCACTGCGACTATGTCCAGGAATAAGTAGATAAGAAGATGAGATGAATGGTTGAATGAAACAATGTTACTTAAATGGAAAGTCCTTCAAATGATTGTCTTAGTTAATCACAGACACAGCAGATATAGATTAGGTTGATAAATGTTGTAGCATTCCTGTTCTATCCACTCACAGAAACACTGACCTGAAAAGGAACCTGGTATAAAGTAGATACATCCTGCCTCCTGCATTAATCCTATGGATAATCCTTGTCTCCTGCCTTATGTTTCAGTATGAAAGATCTCTCTTACGTGAACATACCTAAAGCTAACATCTGGCCAAACATCTGTTTCTCAAAACTCACAATGTCTTCATTTTATCTGCTTGTCTCTCATATCAACACTTAATATATTCACTGTTAACTGTATTATGGTTTCTCTTTCCTTTTTCTGCATTCTGCTCTTTCCTTTCCTTTCCTTTCCTTGCATGTCCTGTCCTGTCCTGTCCTGTCCTGTACTGTCATGTCATGCCCTGTACTGTCATGCCCTCGCCTTGCCTTTTCTTCCCTTCTTTTCATTCTGCCTTAGGGAAGTATCTTAATAAATTCTCTTTTACTCAATCTCTGCTCTTTGGAGGCTCTAGGATTTTTCAGGTAAAATACCTCAGTTGCACTAATGAAGAAGAAGAACTGCTGTTAAAATGAAGACAAAAAGATTAAAATCTTACACAAATGCAGACAAGAAGCTTAGTCTAGAGTAAAGTAAGGATGCAGCAGACAGGAAGTGAAATATGCAAAAGAATGGCTGCGGTTTTCAGAAAGCTTGATATTGACCTAAACAGGATGTGGGGCAGAAATTGTGGTCAGATGACAAACCAAATGAGATTTTGTGGCAGATGGAAGTCAAGTTCGTTAGTGCATGTCTAACAATCAGTATAATGCACTGCAGAGGTGAGAGGATTGTCTGTCAATGTCAGCAACGTCTAATCCATAAACAAAAAACCAGGCTAGAAGAGATCAGACCTAGAAATCCCAATAAATAACATGACAAGAACAGAAAGGATTAGGAGCAAAGAAGACATAAGAAAAAAGCCAGGAACTCACATAGATAGATAGACACGTCTTTGAAGACTAGAAATAATAATGCATAAATATGAAGATACATTTTGGCTACATCACGTCAGTAGATACGTTATGTGGACAGAGGTATTTGGACACTCGCTCATTCATTGTTCATGAAAGGCTTTCTACTTTATTTTAGAGCATATTTGAGAGGATTTGATTGCATTCAGCAACAAGAAAATTAGTCAGGAGGTCAGGATATTTTTCAGCTGAATGGCACCGCAAAGTGTTTTCCATCTTTTCTTATACTTAAGTTTACTTTTCTGTTTGTGAAGTGTCTTTTTTATCCTCTTCAGCCACAATAGACACCAACACTGTGGCACTTGTGCTGGTTTTTGTGCTATTTTTCTCTCTGTGTCTGGAGATCCACTGCAGAACCATGCACATATTGTTAACTCCAGGGATCAGGTGTTAGCACTTAGAAATGCAGCTGTGCCACCGTGAGAGGCACAACACCCCACATGTTGCAGAAGAGGAGATATGAAGGACAGGCTTGAACTCGGCTGTGTACAGACTGCAAACACTGCATCCACAAGCCCTCATCCTTATCTCTGGAGACTTAAATCATGCTTCTCCATCCTCCACTCTGCCCACCTTCACCCACTATGTAACCTGCCACACCAGAGACAATCAAACATTGGACCTTTATTGTTCCAACATAAAGGAGGCATATAACTCCGCACTGCTCCCTCCGCATTGGAAGATCTGATCCTAATATAATTCATCTTCTGCCTGTGAACAATCGCCTTGTACACAGAGAATGGTGAAGCAATGGTTTAAGGAGTTTGAAGAGGCTCTGCAGGACTGTTTTGAAACCACAATGTGGGAGGAATTGTGTAATCCTAATGGGGAGGACATTGACAGTCTCACTCACTGCATTATGGACTATGTCAACTTCTGTGTGGAGAATACTGTTCCCACTTATTTTTGGCAACATTTAGCAATTAGACAGACCACACAATCTTGACTTGTGGTTCTCTAAATGGGTTTGTGGGAAAGTAATTACATAGGCCGTTAGTGCCTGTGCTTCATCGATTAGTCCCCTCATGTGAAACAACACTTTGCTGCCTTCTTTGAAAGGAAAACAAATGCACAAGTGGAGATTTTGCTAAGAATCTAATCTTGGTGGGCAGCTGGAGTGTAATTGACCCTGACCTCTGTGCCAGTGCAAACGCCAGAGAGTAATTGGGTTTACTTGTTTGGAAATTATGAAATTGATCATTCTTTTGAAAGTGCGCCACTGCTGTTTACAGTGCCACACTGGGAAGATGTTGATTTATCTATAAGTTTGTGTGAATTGTCTTTTGCTCTCTTACTCTCTCTCAGGACCACTCAGATAACCCCCTTGGAGCAGCAGTTACTCTAGCCCATGAACTGGGACACAACTTTGGAATGAATCATGACACTCCAGAGCGGGGGTGTGGATGCAGAGTGACAGCAGATAGAGGTGGCTGCATCATGACTCCGTCTACTGGGTAAGTCCTAATATTAACATCTACACACGTTCCAAACCTGAAAGTCTGTTTTAGGTAGACTTTAAAAAAATCTGGTTAGCTTGGGTTTCATATTACAGTTTAATGTGCACTAAACTTTGCATGATATACCTACATCCTGCCGTCTTCACACTAAACCTGACATTGAAAGATGTGTGAAGGGTTACACTTTTGACATCGGTGTATTTTGATGTTATATAATCACAGACAGGTATAATAATAATAATAATAATAATAATAATAATAATAATAATAATAATAATAATAATAATAATAACAATAATAATAATAATAATATAATAGTAATAAGAATAATGTAAATTTAAGGTGGTATTTTGGAGCTGCAGGTAGTGCATGTTACACACCTCTAGGGGCCTGGGGTTGTGGGTTCGATCACCATTGGTTTGGATAGGGTAGGATAGGATTGGATAGAACTTTATTGATCCCTTGGGAGGGTTCCCTCAGGAAAAATAAGGTTCCAGCTGCAGCATCAATACAGTACAGAAAAGAGTAGAAAGATAATAATTTAGTAAGAAAATCATTGTAGTTATATAAATAATATAATATATAGAGACTATATTACAATATACAATATAGATAAACAGTGCAAGCAAAAAGACTCCTACAGGAGGAGGAGGGTATTGCACATTATTATTATTATTGCACTTTGAACTGTTTATTGCACCAAGTCCAGTTGTGTTGTGGTTGTCGGGTTGTGAGTTACTGGTTGGTTCCTACTCGTTCCCATCCTCCTGTTAGCACCCCCCCCACAGAGGAGTTGTTCGGTCTGATGGCGTGCGGGACAAAAGAGTTTTAAGTCTGTTGGTCCTGCTCTTGGGAAGGAGCAGTCTCTCACTGAACTGGCTCAGTGAGAGACATCCATAATGGCATCATCCATAATGTCCAGTAGCTTCTTCAGAGTCCTCTTCTCTGCCACTGAGACCAGTGAGTCCAGCTTTGTGCCAACCACAGAGCCAGCCCTCCTGATCAGTTTGTCCAGCCTGTGTGTGTCCTTGTTGGATATGCTGCCCCCCCAGCACACCACAGTGTAGTTTGCTGTCTGTGATGAGTTTCGTGTGTTCTCCCTGTGTCCGCTAAGGTTTCCACCAGGTAAACCAGGTTTCTATCAGCCTTGCAATATAGCACGTGGTAGATTAATTAGCCATAAAAAATTGCCCAGAAGTGAGTTTGAGTGTGTTCATACCCTGCAATGTCCAAGGGCTATATCTGTATATCTGAAGACCTAAGTGATCTTGTATGACAGTAGTGGTGCAGAAGCTCAGAAAGGTAGACTAGTGCCATGTAGATATTTGTACACGAATAGGAGGATTTTAAACTTAATATGGAGCAGGATAGTTGTCCACATGTGCTCCTTACTTCTATTTCAGTTCTTTTGTCTAAACCTCACGTAATTCAATTCTGAACTGTCCAAATCTGAACTGGTTTTCAGACGGCAGACCATCCAAACCATGCTTCAGTATGATCTAGACTGAGATTACTTTTTTTGTCAGAACAAATTTTGGTCCTTTGGTCCAGTCCATGATCTGAGGCACACTTCACACTTGCTATTTTTGGTTTGGACCAAACTGAAAGGTGTAATGGTCTGGACCTAACAAAGGTGTGAAACCACCCTAAAACACACCTAATTATAATCCAGGATATTGGCATCTCAACATGTCTTAATTTGTTGTGGGCCATAATTTCAATAAGAACTCTCCTTCTCAAACAAAGGAAGGGTAATTGCACAAATCATGCTCCTTTCTTTGCTGAAGAGGAAAGCTCATTTGTAAAATCAGGTTCAGCACAAGGATGTAATAATAATAATAGTAATAATAATAATAATAACAATAATGTTGAATATGTTTAATTAGCAATCAAATAAATTAATCAAAAGAGAACCAACCAAGTAATATAAATGTTTCAACATCCGGTAAATTGTTCACAGAATATGTGTGTATATATATATATATATATATATATATATAAAAATACAGTGACTCCAGCCACCAACACCGAAAAACATATGGTAGAACTACTTGTGCCAGATTGCCCCGAGGCATCAGTGAGTGAGTCAATGAGTAGGATTATGTAGCACAATGTTTATATATATATATATTTTATTAGTGTGATTTGCACACTACATTCCAGTCAACATGAATATATTGCCAATAAAGAACTCACTGGTCGCATTATACAGTTGTGGTTGGATGGTTCCATACAGTCATTGTGGACATGATTATTGTGGGATAGAAGGAATTACAACATATTTAATGAAAAAGAATAAAAAAATGAAACATTTTTATCAACACAGTTGAAGTTGCACCTCGACCAGATGCATTCTAGTTCATTCTAGGCCTGTACATTGGTGGGTTTTAGGTGGTTCTTGACCATCCAAACCAATTTCCTCTCAGATGAGGGTTTTCTTCCAGACTTGGCAAAGTCTCTTTCTGAAACATATGGACAGCAGCTCTGCAAAGTTGGTATAAAGGAAAGTGTATAACTTGGTGGGTGTAATTCTTTCAGGCTTGTCAATCAATGTGTCATCCAACTGTCTCAAAATTGTTATCTTAGCATTGAGTCAACACCCAGTGTTGACAATTATTTTGCAATTATTTCATTTTTTCAGTTATTATTCAGATTCTGGCTGTAAGAACTTAGCTAGCTCTCAAGACTGCGTCACCACTCCCTGCCTCATTACACTCTAATGAGCTCCATTTGCTCAGCTGATCCCAACCACAAGTCCAGCTTTTAGCCAGGGCCTCATTATCCTGGCTCCAATTGACCCACACTCCAGATTTAAGCAAAGTAACTCCATCAGTATTGATAGCTATCATATGTCAACATTTGGACACATGTAATGTGTTGCTGACTTGTCTGCCATGCCTTGTGGTGAGCTGAGGGACAATGTTAAATGTACAGAGCACTAATTTACAACTAAGCTCTGACAGCCAGCTGTTGTATAGAGTTGTATAGGCATACTGGGAGGATATTCCCAGGACAGGAAAAACAGTGCTGCCGGTTTAGGCAGAAGATGACGTCTTGTTTAGGTTGTAAATATAAGTGGTTCCTAAAGAGGTGATGATGCATTGGGTTAGACAATGGATTTTAAACACGAACCGTAATTCTTTGTGGCAGGCAGTTAAATCATACATGTACACATGATGTTGGCATTAAATTTCCATCAGCTCCCACAGGCCGCGAGCATCCTCATTTGTCTTAGCACTCTCAAACCTCATCTGTAACTCAGATTGCTCTAAGTACCTTTCACTAGCTCAGCTTTTCTACTCTGAGATGCCTACAGGAAAGATTAACCACGCTGCAGTGTTGTAGTGGTGGGTACATGGGTTCACCTAAGGACAGTACTGGAGATGTGTGTGTTCTGAGTTTTGGAGGTGTTAAAGTAATGGAAGTGTAATCTAGGTCATACCTATTATGAGACGAAGTGATGTCAGCATGTTAAACGTTTGAGAGGTGGGGGGTGAAGCATTACAATCAACTAATTAACCACAGGCAATCACATCAAACATTAATGAGGAAATATTAATTATATTTTTATATATTATATAATTATGCCTTTTAATTTGCTCTTATCTCTTATGCTGTCATCGTGTCTCTTTTTAAATTCAAATTTAAAGATAGTTATGTATATTTTGAGAGTAAGCATGTACT